>CM030836.1:11701191-11823691 GCA_018105865.1 Metaphire vulgaris
AGAACACTTTGCTTCTCTGTCTCCAAAACAATTCGTGTATAGCGAATCATTTCACAAAAGCAGTGATCAAGTGAACGCAAACGGAAGACGAATACATTCAATTGAAGAATCGTTGGCCGCGGTCTGGGCTTTCTTATGCCTTAAATTAAACCGTGAATGCTGCGAGGATATCGAACGTATTAGCAGAATGAATTATCGCGGCCATCTGACAGTGATCTATTAGAACAGGACAACGACGCATAGACAGGAAGACTCCCGGCCAAATTCCAGCGTCCAGACGCAGGAAAGCAACAGAAAAATATTCTGTGAAGAAGGCGGCGAATTGTATTATTCTTAGAAAAACAATTCGTTCGCCGCGATCAACTTACGATTTGAAGGAAAGACGAAATTTCGAATTTCATTTTACTCTACTTTCTGCATCCGCTTAGTAATTATTAACGCAGGTCTTTGGCGTGGCCAGCGGATCCAGGTCGTCACCACCACTCTGCTGAGTCTGCTCTAATCAGAACCACTTCTGATCAAGAGCTCACTTCATTCTGCTGTGCTGTTTGGCAGTCGGGACCCATGCAGGCGTGAGACGAAACAAGTCGCTGAGTGCAGGTTTTTTCGTGAGATTTCAGTCATAGAGAAAAGCAAAATTGCAATGAAATCTGGCTATTTCCCAGAAACATACGCTGGGGGGGTGTGTTCGGAGGAGAGTGTGTCGCATAATTGCAGGGGTGTCAGCGTCCAGTGTTTCATCTAAACTCCTGGACCCAAAGAGGAATAGAATTTGGCAGAGGAGGTGGCGAGGGTTCGATGCTTGACCCCCGGAAAAAGAAAAATACAAGTCAAAAATATGAATATATATCTGTATGATTTCCGTTGTCATCTCTTCCGTTTTCATATACGGTCCATTCTAATTTTTGTGGTCAGTTATAGTGGCTCAAGTTTCAATTTCCAGAGGTGAATTTCCCCCTTTAGAATTTTAAACGAATAATTGAATAGTTCTAGCATCAGTCTGTTTTGGTAATAGCCAACATCGCCTCTAGGAAGTGTTGTAGGGGCAGAGGGGTGTCAGTCACAAACCGGAGGAGAGGAGGTGTAACATCTTCCGGTGAGGGAGTAGAAAATTCCCTGAATGAATGGAATTGTTCTGCACGACAACATCTAATTATGGTACTGATGTACATGTCAGTTGCAAAGCATTGCACGACCGATGCATCTGTTTGATTCAGTACGTGTTGCCTTTCGTTAATGAATCATTCTCTTACAAATGACGGCCTCCGATTTCTTAAACAGTCAATGCTGTTTGTTGTTGTCGTGAATAAAATACGAAGGAATTAGGGAGAAATATACGACGGCCATATATATATATGTATATATATACATATATATATAATTATATATATATATATTCACTAGACAAATTGCTTCCTATTTTTAATTATTTCCCACATAATATGTAAATTCTATTTCTTCAATTGTTGGATTTTGTATTTTCTTTCCGATGAAAAAAGCAGAATAGTCGCGATTTTGCAGCGTCCGATGGCACAAGTATTAATCATCGCTTGCATCTGTTCATCAGTGTTTCTGTCTCTCGACAGGTCCAGGTATCCAGTTTCTCCACTCCGATCGATTGCTTGCTTCTTCTTTTGGAATGAGTTCCTGATATCCTTTATTCATCATCCACCGTCCAACATCATCTTTCTCACGAATGGGCTTGTTTAAAATATTTAGTAGATATCATTTATCTATGGTCTACCTCTCACTCTCTTTCCCAGAGGACCATTTTTTTATTACTTGATGATTATTGTTCTTAGTAGAGAGTCATGCCGGAGGACATGTCCCATCCAATTTCTCTGCCTTTTCCGGATTGTATCTATCAGGCTTCCCATCCAATTTCTTCCTTGTATCTATCTCCTTCATGACTTCCTCGTTTGTTTTATGCTCTGTGTATTTTACTTTTAGCATTTTCCTCCAAATCCACATTTCAAAAGCCTCTAATCGTTTTATATCTTCCTTTCTCATTGTCCACTTCTCCGCCCCATACAACGCCACACTCCAAATCAATGTTTTTACCAATCTCTTTTTTAGGTTTAGTTTTAGTTTATTTTGCATCAGCTCCTTTCTCTTGAAAAAGCTTCCTTTGCTATTGCTATACGTCCTCTTATCTCTTTATTGCATCTGGCATCAGTTGTTATCAGACTTCCTAGATAGCTAAATTTCTTCACTAGATAGCTAAATTCCTTCACTTGCTCTATGATCTGTCCGTAAACCTTTATGTCTACTCTCATTCCTTCTTCTTGCATCTGTATCCGATGTTATTTGCTGCATGCCACAGCATTAACCAATAATAATAAAAATTACAGCTGAACGTTATATCGCTTGCATTTTCGTGCTATTACATTAGCATTTTTGAATAGCATAGGCCTACTAACATGCGCATGGAAACCAAATGTAGCACAAGTGACAGTTGACTGTTAAAGTTTACAACGGTCAGAGAAAGCAACAAAGGGTTTTTAATGAGCTAGATTTAGAACGAATAACGATTTTACGATAATTTATAGAATAATGGGTAATGATGGACAGAGACGGGGACATGAAACATGGGGACAGAGACATGAACGAACCTCTCGATAAACCGATATGCTTAACACGAGTCGCCATACAATTACTTAACCAGCTTTCATTACACGTGCATTTTATTTATTAGTTGTGGCCGTTCGTTTTCGAGAAGAATCGATTTGTAATAATTCTAAATTGTCGGCAATCGAAGATAATTTTAATGTCCTGATGCTGTGATCATTTCTGAGCGAAACCATGCAACGCCTTAGTGCGCCTACTTTTGCGTAAGCTTACATGCATTATGGCAGAAGATTTTTCGTATCGTACTGTTGCTTGTATTGCTTGCACTGAATTCATTGGGAGGGGGGGTGAAAATGGGCGTCCAGAGGCGGATCTAGGATGTTTGGCGCCCGGGGGCTAAGTGTGCTTTTTGCGCCCCTAAGATTGCTGACGAGCAAAAAAAGTCGTCACGTCGTTTTCGGCACCCTCACCTCTTACGGCGCCCCTCTTCATATAGTGCTGACAAGCAAAAAGGTCATCACACGTTTTCTTCTTCTTCTTTCTTGTGCATTTCACTTACCCAAATACCCGATTTTTGCGCCCCCTCACCTCGGTGCCCGGGGACATATGTCCCCCTCCCCTCTCGGTCCGCCTCTGCGGGGCGTCAGTTCCATTTAACAAAACAACACGAACGGGATAAAAGAATCGACACGCGGATCGATATCTTCTCTCTTTCCAATCTCCTGCTCTGCAATTCGAGAAGTGGTTAGCAACACAGAATCCCTACATCTGTGACCGCAGCGTGCGCTCTGTGCCCAGATTGCAGGCGGGCCACTCCGCCTCCTCGGCACCGTCTCTGGTACCGCGTACAGGGAAATTGAATTCGCGAAAATTAGAGAATTCTCCCCGGCTGGTACCAAATGCGACGACATCGGAGGGGAGAGGGCTGGTGGGCTCGCGCCCCACTGCTTTCTCCAAATCGGCGATGATTGCCGGATACAACGTGACCTGGTTATCGTATCGCAAAGACGCTGCCGATAACGATAGACTGGGCATTGATCTGAGATGTCTATGGGTTGGGTTGGGTTAGACTTTTCCATAGCTATTGTGGGTTGGATTGGGCCAGAAAATGAGTCATACAGTTTAAGAAATTGTAGTGCATTACGGTGGTTTGGGTTGGGTCAAATAACCCTATTGCCCGTATGGTTTGGGTTCCAAAAAATGACCCATGGACATATCTGGTATAGATTAACGCGCATGACCATACAGCGATGCACAATTAGCGCCAAGAGAGAGAGAGAGAGAGAGAGAGAGAGAGAGAGAGAGAGAGAGAGAGAGAGATGGATGAGGGAGACAGCGAGCACATCACACTCGTCGCCATGCTGACCGATAACAGTTTACTGTTTGGAGACCGAAGTGTCGCAAGAAGAAATTGGCGTAATTGTGTTGCACGAAAGGTCTTCACAAAAGGAATCTATTTCGGTTCTTCGGCCTCCTAAGTACACTTGCTTTGTCAGAAGTCCTTTTATTTTATCTGATAAAAGGTTCCATCACAACTACACGCCCATTCAGACTTAATGTTCGCAGAGTTCTTTAGTTATATGTACATGTACATATACCGTTGCTTAATCAAAACATGTATGTTCTTTTTTTATAAACGATATTTTCTTGCCATTTACGCAAGCCTGTGAAATTTTTCTTTATATGCCATAATGACATCTCCCAAAACGTCTAACAGCTACTGCCGATATTAGGTAATAGATTATAATGCGCTAATTAACGATTGTTCACAATGAAAGCCGATATATATGGCTCTACGTCGGTCGGAAAAGCCTGAAAGTGTAATGTATTGTAGCAGAATATTTGCATGGCGCCTCTCGTGGAAAATCAATCGGAAGCGATGCTGCGTTTACTGGTCTGCCTTCATCAGTAACTTTGCGAAAACATTGGAAATATTTAAATGTGATCTTCTAAAAACTGTGCTGTTCACTCGCAGTTATCCAGCACAGTGATTAATATGCCCTGACAGATACACTGTATTTTCAATTGTTCGGTGTCCTAGCAGTACTTGTAACATATGCCACCCTAATCTGTTCATGGCAATAATAATAATAATAATAATAATAATAATAATAATAATAATAATAATAATAATAATAATAATAATAATAATAATAATAATAATAATAATAATAATAATAATAATATAATAATAATAATAATAATAATAATAATAATAATAATAATAATAATAATGTGAATATGCAGCAATTGCGGCGGGAGCGCTTCTGAGTGATTCTTCAGAAGAGGCGCTATACAAATATTTTGTTACATTTTATGTTACATTGCAATAATAATAATATAACTACTACGTATTGACAAGGACGTTATAGTTTTGATTCGTTTTAGAAACACTGGTCAACAAATTTTCTGCAAGTTTTTGTTTCCTCTACAAATTTTGGTGAAACTAATAGATTTTGACTTGCTGAACACAAATATGTAATTATAATTTCTGTATCACGTAAGGTTTTTAAGAAATCGACAATTTAGCATTTAGTATTGTAACGTCTTCTGCAACATAATCCTACAGAAGGATCTAGGCAATAATGACAAGACATGAGAAAATTAGAAATGTTTTGCTGTAGATTTTCGTTAGTAGTCACTGTCCTGTGCTTCACGTATCAGTGACCAACAGTAGTCTCCGAGCATAGACGGACTCCACTTTCCCTGGTAGCGTTTCTCGATGCTGGCAATGTCTTTGTGAAATCTTTCACCATGTTCATCACTGACGGCGCCGAGATTGTCCGGGAAGAAGTCCAAGTGAGAATGAAGGAAGTGTATCTTCAGTGACATGTTGCATTTCATTGCTTTGTAAGCTTGTAGCAGATTTCCAACTTGTTCAACATAGTTTGGCGCCTTGTAGTTGCCCAGAAAGTTAGCAACAACATCCCTGAAGGCTGTCCAGGCAACATGCTCGGCACCCTGCAGAAGGCCCTGAAAGTGACTGTCCTTGAGCATCTCTCGAATCTGTGGGCCAACAAAAACGCCTTCTTTTATTTTAGCATCACTGGTGCGTGGAAACCTCTGTCGTAAGTATGTAAAGGCTTCACTTTCTTTGTTCATTGCTTTGACAGAGTTTTTCATTAACCCAAGTTTGATGTGCAAAGGTGGGAGATAAATGTTCTTCGGATCAACGAGAGGATCATGTTTAACGTTCTTCTGTCCTGGAACCAAGTCCCTGCGAGGTGGCCAGACCTTTCTCACATAATGTGAATCTCTAGCTCGGCTGTCCCACTCTAAAGAAAGCAGTACTTGGTTTAGCCTAGCTGCAGACCGAGTAGAATTGCAACAACTTTCAGATCTCCACATATATTCCAGTTGTATCTCGAGTATTCTATGTGTTTCAATAGCAGTGCATGTTCTCATATGCTTCCTTCATGTAAGCAGCATGTCCAATGGGTACTGAAGGGTATGAATTGCCATTGTGCAGAAAAAAACAGCCTTTAAACTTAACAACGAAGAGTCAAAAAAAGTCGCCATTCGGATGGATTGTGCTTACAGCCGAAAGCAGAAAGCAATCCATCAATGTCAATGCAAAAAGTAAGACTGTCAATTTTTTTGAGAATCGAGTCAAATGCCGTTTAAAATACTGAAATTTTTATACCTGGAGAGAGCAGATTCCATCCTTGCAACCTAGATCCAAGCAATTCTGCTTGATTTTTTTGACAAATCTAAGTCTCTGTCCAGATCATTGAGCTCTGCCTGAGAAATCAAATGAGGATTGCTGGATGTCGATGGCTCAAACTCTGGGTCTTCCGTAGCTGAATCATCAACTATCTGCAGCATTTCATCTGTCTCTGCATGCTCGTCCTCGTCCTCCAGTGTCTTAAACTCGGGGAGGGGGGTTGGAACAGGAAGACTCTCGTCGTGTGGAACTGGTCTCATTGCCGAGGCAAGGTTAGGATACTCAATAGACTTCCTATTCTTTGAAGAAAATCCTGTAACATTCGTCATGCAGAAATAGCAATCCGTTACATGATTATTCTGCTCCCCCATATAATTGGTATGGCGAATGGCATGGATAAACGCTTACCTGCAAGCCAAGCTCGCAGACTGGTAGCACAAGATGAACAACATATATGAGGTGCCCATACTTTGTCTTGGTCGCCAATTTTGCATCCAAAGTATAACTCATATCCTTTCTTTATGATTGCTGTCATACTCCGCTTCTGTGATTTCAACGTAAACTCTCTACAGATGTAGCAGAACGTGTCACTTCTATTGCGACATCGACGCGACATTTCAGAAACTTTAATTAAATTAGTTAATATATTCAATTCACAGCCTTTAACTAAACAGTTATATCTCATCAAATAGAAAGACTGCAGCTGCTTCCTAGTGCTGCTTTAGTATTTATATAGGACTGCGTAACCATAGCAACAACACATGTTAGGCATGTAATCTTGAAGACAGGTTTGGGCGCGTCTGGGCATGTCTGGACATGCCTAATTATACTAATTTTCAAAATCCATGTAGTTAAGTGAGCCAGCAGTGCATATTACATCTGTTATAGCGGTCACATAAGATTCTTGCCTAACCTGAATACCCATAACTCAGATAACTCTCGAAAACCACGATTTTAAAATTCTTATAATTTTAAATTTTAAAATCAGCTTTTTCTCAAAAAACTTACGTGATAGGAAAATTTCAAAATTATTCCTGTAATCAGCATGACAAAATCTACCTGGAACACCAGAAATTGCACAAGAAACAAAAACCTTATTGACCAGTGAAACAGTCGCGGAATCTGCACTGGTTAAATTGAGTGGGCCTTTACTGCGGCGGTCAAGAGCATTCCGGAGGATTGGGCCAAATGACTCAAAGCCTCGTTTTTGGAATATGTTGGGGCACAATGAGGAGACCTTGAGCTGCGAAATGAAGACATGGCCGACCAGTAAAGAAAAAGAGAAAGAGTAAAGAGGACGGACATGACGGGCGGTATACCAAGTAGCCTAATTTTGTCATCTTCAAATTCTTTACTTAACCGCTATTTTAGAAGCCAGATGCCTTTTGCGATTCAAAGCGAATTATTAACGACCGAAAGAAATGTATTACATTTGAGTTGCTGGACTATAGGCCGGCCGTCGGCAAGACGGATCCTGGATCTACGTCGGTTGGTGTCAGTGGCGTAGCGTGACTTTTGGGGGCCCGGGGGCATCTTTGACATGGGGGCCCCAGAGTTTCGAGCTGACGAGCAAAAACAAAAAAAAAAAAAAACGTTATCGTCTCCACCTTTCCTTTTTAACCCTGACAAGCAAAAAAAGGTCCTCACCACATCATTTCTAGGGTTAGGGTTAAGTTTAAGTTAGGGTTAACCCTAACCTAACCCTAAACAGACCCTCTTTTCCCAACCCTGGTGTCAACCAGCTTCAACAAAGTGCCCCTGCGCCCCTAGTTAAACTGGTTGGTGTATTTCTCTTGTGGGCAAAAAGTCCACCTGAGAACAAATTTTTAGCTGCGCGGCAGATGTCGCAAGAGAAGCTTCCAGTTGCAGTCAGCTGTCTGTCTTTGCGTAGTGAACTTCAAGACAGAAATGATGCGACTCTCTTCTCTAGATCTACGAAGACATTTTGAAGAAAAATTTCGATTTTTAAAAGTTAATTTGCTAAGGCATTTGATACATTATTATTCGACGAAAACAGCGTATAAGCGAAACTAACGCGATACTTGAGACCGGTATCTAATGCATGGGTCGCCCTCCCCTCCCTCCCCCACTGCTTCTCTATTCAGACGCTGTCGCCGGTTTTAAAAATAGACCGAACTCAAAAAAAGTGAAATGCATCGTCGGAGACAGATCCAATTTTGCGCTTAATTCTCAAGTTTCCTCATGCCGACCGCGTGCGTGCTGATTGCTGGACCAGATGACACGATCGCAGTCCGTACCAGAGTAGAATGGCAAATTAAATTTCAGACTACAAAACTACTGCTCAATCGAATATTCTGATTGAACTTCATTTGCAGATGCATACTACAGTATATGTATACTGTACAGTATGTGCGCATGTATATTTATGCAATACACTGGCGGCTCCAGGATTTGGCAAGTGGGGGCCGTTGGAGTGGCAACTTCTAAGCATGGGAAGCAACCATTTGTTGATAGGCATGTAGTATTAAGTACAGTATAGGGTCCGAACAGGGGGGCCAATGAGACAGGCATTCAATAGGGGCACGGATCCCCGGGCTCCCAATGTGAAGCCGCCACTGATGCAGTACAAATGTATATATATATACATATATATATGCATGCATGCATGCATGCATGCTTATAAATTATATACGCGCATGAACAAATGCATACATGAAGTATACGTATAAATTATATATGCTACATATATACAAATATATGCATGATGTTGCAGATGGCGTTATGCAACTACACAGCGGTGCAAAAGAAGCGAAGATCGACTGGAGTTTATCAAGTTCTCTATCTCTTTCGCGTCTAATAAAACGAAAATGAGCGGCCTTACATTCAAAAATTACTAACTACACGGTAATTAATTATTTAAGACAAATTGCATTTTAATTCTTTCGAAGAAGTAAATCGGCATGCCACAGTGTTAGTTGACCTGCCTTTGTTCGACATGCACGTTCAGAGTCGAACTGTTTGGCGAAATGAGAAGAAAACCATCGGTGTGTTTATCATTCATTTCTTATTATAATTCAACGCCGCCGACGTCCAGTCCAATAGATATAGCCAAGTGTTTATTCTAGCCACCTTGACATTGGGGGAATTTTGAAATGTTTGGGGGGAAAAGGTCTGAGTCTCCACACTTTGGGGGAGGGGAATTTCCACCCCAGCCAACATATAAAAATTGGGGATTTTAAAACTTGCGGGGGGGGATTCCCCCAGAGAAAGCCTAGACTAAACGCTGGATGCAAGGATTAACCGAGTTACCGACAATTTTTCCCAAAGTCTGAAATCTGTCTTCACAGCTGATAATTACCGGACATCTATTGAGCATGCCTATACGGAAGACGTCGGTCCGATCTGGCCATTTACTACTGACCGATTTGCGATGCTCTCTGACTTATTTCCGGCATAAAACATTCATTCAGCCGCCGCCGCCGCCGCGAATTCTTAGTTCTGGCGGAGAAGTCAGCTTCTTCGGACGTTGTCAGACCTTTTCCTGCCAATGCTAGCAGCGAAACGAAAACCCAGGAAATGACCAAATGGACAGAGAAGCTTAAATAAATGATTCCACGACGCAAGATCAATACTTGCAAGAGATGACGGTATTTTGACTTGTGTCAGGTGGACAGGACAATGTTGTAAAGATCTCTGTTAAAATTATTTATGGATTTTAGTGCAATAATTTTGATCTTCATTATTGACAAAATAAATGCGAAAGTGTCGAATGCTTGTATTTGCTAATCGCGTTTGATGTTTTTAAATTTGAAACTTGGAAATTTTTGAGTTCAAAATTATTCGACGAGTTCTTTTACTGTAAACGTGTCTGATTGTTGTGAATTGTGAATCAAACTGGATCATATCGAATCATAGCACGACAATTAATAATTTACCGCTCTTTAGAATTGCTGCGACTGGTGCTTCGTATCTTTTCGATGCAGAGTTCTTGTAGGCCCATGTTGTCAGTACTGTAGGCCTTCCGAACGCGCTGTAAATATAACGATGTGCTATATGAGATAAAGTGATTTTCCATGTTCTTCCGTTTTTCTAGGACTAATATATGAGGCTATTGACGTCAGTTTGGCAAACAACTTTCAGGTTCTGTAATGCAGAGAACAGGTACTATAATATGCACGATATAAGACGATCTGGTGGCACTGCACTGCAATATTTCTTGGTGACTACGGAAGATCTCACAACTACGAACTACGTGAACAATGCATATTGATGCTCAAAACATGCATATTATACTGTAATCGCAACCCATGCATGTCGCCTCTATTGCGAACATCGTTACCACAACCGAGAACGCCACCGCCAACACCACCACCACCACCATCATAATCATCATCATCATCGTCGTCGTCGTCGTTGTCGTCGTCGTAGTCAGCCTCATCACCACCACCGATATCTTATAATTGTTACATCGTCGTCGTCGTCGTCTTTGTCGCTTCTTATTGATTGTTTTCTCTTCGTTTTCGACCAAAGGTTTGCCTACCGAGCTGTATACGGTTTGGGAGGCGTATCCGTGGCGCTTTGGACAGCCATACTGTCTGTTCAAGACTTTTCTTACCGAGATGACGTCGTCTGCCTCTGTGCTGACGATCGCCGCGTTTACCATAGAGCGTCACGTGGCCATCTGCTACCCCCTCCTCGCCCACACGATGTCCGTGACGCGTCTGTCTCGTGCCATTCGGATCGTGACCGGGGTCTGGATCGTGGCCGCCGTCTCCGCCTTGCCCTACCCGCTCTACACGCGTACCTACTACTACCTCAAGGATCCGCTGTCCGGACGCTTCCTACCGGATTCCCTCATCTGCAACATTCCGCCCGACTGGGTCCCGCAGATGAGACGGATCTTCCAGCTGTCCACCTTCTCCATGTTCGTCGCTCCGATGTTGTTGATCTCGGCGCTGTACGTCCACATCGGGATCACGGTCAGACGGTCGCTGCTCGGTCGGACTCATCCTCCTCCTCCTCCTCTCCTCCGCCTCCTCCGCAGCAGCAGCAGCGGGCAGACTCCGTCGTCGTCGATACATCGGGAGTCGAAGACGGTCAAACGATTCGCTTCGTTCGCATCGCAGTCGCCGAGAAAATCGGTCATCAAGATGCTCGGTGAGCAAAGATGAAGCCACAGCGCTATCTATATCATTGGCTTAGCCACGGGGGCGGGAGGGTTTACGGGGTCGGGCCTCCTGCAGTATTCTGACTGGAACAGGACGTTGGATTTTCCAAAAATCGTTGAGAATTTTTCTCTTTTTGGGGGCGGAGTAGGTAGTATGACGAAAGAGAACATGTGTGGAATCAAATTCTTGACGACGTTTTTTGCTCGTCGCAGAGTTTTTACTCGGAAATGTCGATTGCCCCCGTTCCTGAACCCTGCCTATGCCACTGATCTCTATTTGCCTATTAGCAACAATAATTTCCGACAGAGAATGAGACAGCATCGTCTCGATGGTCAGAACGGAACAGTTACTTCATATGTTCGTATCTTTTGAGGTGCAGTTTATTTGTGTTAGTCACCTATTAACGAGAAAAATTTTACTAGTTCATCTGTAATTATGTTGCCTGGGGCAGAGATTGAAGTACTTTGGACACATAATGAGGACCAGTGTTTAATCTAGACTCCTGGACTCCGGGGGAAAACTGACAAAGCCGGGGGAATTCTGCTAGGGGGCTGCTGTTAGTCCAAGTAGTATGCCTAAATTTCCGAAGGAATTTGAAATTTCCGGAGGAAAAGGGCAATTTCCCCCGGAAACGGCCTAGATTAAACACTGATGAGGACCAGAAACACTTTGTAAAAATCGATTGCGTTAGGAAAAGTGGAAGGATCCAGGAGAAAAGGAAGACAAAGGACGAGATGGCTGGATGGAATATAGGAAGAAAAACGTATGTGAAGGCGAATGCGTTTAATGAAACTGTGAAGGACAGAGGATACTGGAAGAGAGACATCCGTGGTATCACCAGGACGCGACGTATAGACTTGATGGGTCATGATGATGAATTGCGTTGCAATGGATTGTAGTCATCGTAATATCTTCCTTTATCGTGCGTTCTCTACTACTGTTACTACAACAACAACAACAACTACTACTACTACTACTACTACTACTACTACTACTACTACTACTACTACTACTACTACTATTACGCGTACACTGTATACCATACACTGTATATAACAACAATTCTGGTCCTTATTTGGAGTTTCGGTCAAATATTATATATTGCAGAAACAATAGATTGCTGAAAAATTCTTGCAACGCTATCACGCAGTTTGAATTTTGCATTGCCACGTTTAATATGCTGTATGCTGTCTTTCATTGATTTCACCGGTAATTTAGATTTCTACTTTGGATAAAATCTCTTCAGTAAAAGAAAATATAAAGTTTTTGTAGTAACCTATCTACAATCTCTATAGCAATATATTCTATTAAATCGGAAAACTAGGTTATTGAATGTGGAGAGTTACAACAGTGGTCTTCACGCAGACTTACTTAGCCTCCTAAACTAATTAAAATCACATATTATTATTATTATTATTATTATTACTAGGTGTTTACCCGTCAAAAATGACGGGGGAGATTGGCTGTTTTACCACCCAATTTTGTGCAAATGCAATCAGAGGCGGCGCTGTGTTTTGTTGACTGGGTGGGTCTAATGCAATCTACACAGCCAGGACCCGCCGGCTCAGACTACCCGTCACCCCCCCAATCAACATTTTTCTGCGTATTTGAACGATTTGCTTGGGTGCCCCTGCCCGAGGCTGGGTGGGTCCGGACCCACGGACACCCCCCCCCTAGCGCCGACCCTGAATGCAATAGGATTTTGCGCAATTAATTTCCTTAAATCGCCGCCTTTTCCTTCAACCGAGTTAACGCCCATTCGCAGGAATTTGCTGAAACTTGATAGTCAAGGTAAGTGTACTGATTTGGCAGTGTCGAACGACATGCAGTGCTTGATTCTCTTTGTTTGCTGTGCTGCTTTTCACGCCGAGCAACCGCCTGCTCCTCATTCTCACTTGATTGTCGGAAAGCTCGTGAACGCTGAACTTCTTGTTTTGCACAGACGGTTAGAAAGAGGAATAAAAAAGCTAAACAATGGTGCAGACCTCATCTTCTTAGCTCTTATATAGCCTGGGATATAGCAAATTCAAAAAATTTGGAAACTTTCTCACAATTCAAAACTTTCGCGAAATTCACCGATATAATACTTATGTTTAAACATTGGGGTCATCGGGCTAGAATTGATAGATCTTTGCCAAATGTCAACCGATTTTCAAACTTTTTGGTTTATTTTGTTCCTCTGACATCCCTTTACAACATTGCCGCTGACCAAAGTGGGGTTATCGCTGAAAATATTTTGCTAGGGGGCTTTAAAAATTTTCGGGAGAAAGGGTGATATTTTAGGCCGTAAAAAGTGGACTCTACCCCAAATTTTTTGTTTTGCACAGACGGTTAGAAAGAGAAATAAACAATCTAAACAATGGTGCAAACCTCATCTTTTAGTTCCTATATAGCCTGAGATATAAAATTTAAAACGTTACAGCAATCATTTCTGAAGAACGCTTTTCCAAAAAATTAAATCCCCAGTACGGTGACAGCGTCTGAAAATTTAATCCCCACTTGAGGGGTAAAATTTTAAAAAAAATAGGTATTGAGGCTAGGAAGGAATAAATATATATATAATAATGGGGGGCAGGGCATTGGGAGAGGGAAGGAGGTTTGGGAAGAGGAAAGTGGGTTGTACAGGTTTTTTGGAGCAGCGTTGTGTAGGTTTGGGAATGGGGTTTGGGGCCGGTGGGGTAGGGCGGAGCGGTGATGGGTTGGGGCCAGGGCGATTGGAAGAGGGATGGAGAGAGGTACGGGGGTTGGGAGAGGGGGTGAGAGGATGGAACGGGGGTTTGGGGCCTGTCGGGCAGGGCGGGTATGAGTTGGGGCCTGGTAGATTTGGAGAGGGATGGGTAGAGGGAAGGGGGGATGGAAAAGGGAAGAGGAACGGGGTTTGGGACCGGGGCGGGAATGGGTTGGGGCCAACAGATTGGGAGAGGATGGATGAGAAGGAGAGGGAAGGAGAACTGGGTTGGGGTCAGGGCGATTGGGAAAGGGGGGGGGGGGAGGGGGGGGGAAAGGTAAGGGAACGGGGTTTGGGGCCAGGGCGGGAATGGGCTGGGCCCTGGGCGATTGGGAGAGGGATGGGGAGAGGGAAGGGAACGGGGGTTTTAAGCCGCAATTAAGACGCTTCGTTAAACGCTCCGTTGATTATATTATACAGTTTTGATTAAACAATTTCGTTGCTATGGCGAAGCGTCTTGCAAAATCTGCCGTGTATCGTGACCGACAGACAGATTCGCCGGATTCGCCGGACATCGAGAATTATATAATAAGATTATTATTATTATTATTATTATTATTATTATTATTATTATTATTATTATTATTATTATTATTATTATTATTATTATTTTCAAAGACGGGCAGGGGCAGGTCCAGTCTAGTTTTTCATTGGTTTGTTCTCAAATGCACGATCCGTTTGCAAAGGCCTGGTTTGGACTTGTGTTGGGTGATTTCCCTCACGATCGAGGCACCTCATAATTCAGCGCCTCGGGTGGCATCGAGGTTTCGTAGGTCGTCTGCTCTTGCTTTTATCGGTGATTTACTCGGCAAGGTGTTCGCTGAAGCCGAAGACGAAAGGAAGCAGGCGACCGCTGCTGGTGCCACTGTAAATATGTCGTCCGGTGTTAATCAAAGTAAAAATTTGAGATATTTATTTCGCTCCAACGGCTGCTAAGCGCCACGGCCGACGACTGCGATGCATTGACTAGCTCCCAAGGTGCCTGCGCCCGACTCCGCCATAGCAGCTGCTGAACCATTCAAACAAACAAAAATATATGGCAGATTTTTAAAATACGCAAAATCGCCATCAGCGGCAAACAGTACAAAATAATCATTCGACAATGAAAGGCAGGTATAAAAAATTCGTAATATAATAATATATCTTCGTCAAAATATAAGGTTCATCAAAGTGAGAAAAATTATAATTCAGTGAAATACAGTGAGTCTCTTTTCAATTGCAGAAGCTGTTTAGAACGTCCCCAGTCCGTCCACCCAACTATAATAATTATTCAACCTTCGATTTGTTCATATATATCCATTCATCTATTCTTTCATCTACCTGCCATTCTTTAACTCATATGACGATGATGATCGTTTTCTTGTCATATCAGATGCAGTTTCTATTGTCCTCTTTCTTGTCGTTCATTAAACACTTGTTAAACATGTTTAATATAGGCCTATGCATAAAAACGTTGGCAAAATAAAAGCACAGATTTTCTGAAGCCAACTACAATAATCTAATTAATCAGCTTTCTGCTGTTTAGCTATATAGAGTCGATTGTTTATTAACAGGTCATGCGTATTATTGCTTTTTATTTCATTTCACAGTCGTATTGCATAGTGTGACTTGATTGTAGGTTCTCCGTGGGTGGCTAAGGCATATTCATTAATCTCGCTCAGAAAAACGTCGGTAGCGTTTTTTATTTGACGTTTTTTTATCATAGACTTTAATATCACAAGACAGAGTCTACGGTATCAGAAAGTGAAGCCAGATTTCCGCCATTTTAGTACAATGCTGTCATGGTGTGTTTCAAATAAATATATAAGCTGTATATATATGTATATATATATATACAATGGTTACCATGACAACATTGTACCAAAATGGTGAATTTTTGGCTTCAACTTTGGTCTGACTTTGCCATAGATAGACGGCATCTAGTGTATTATAATAAATCTATGTTTTTATAGTTATTTTATTTCTGTAACGTTTTTGTTATTTTAACGGGTTTTTAAATTATTTTCCAACGTTTTTATATCTATGCTTCAACCAGTGGCGGCTCTAGGATTTGGCAAGTGGGGGCCGTTGGAGTGGCAACTTCTAATCATGGGGCCAACCATTTGTTGTTAGGTATGTAGTATTAAGTATAGGTTCCCAACAGGGAGTCACTGGGGTAGAAACTCAATAGGGGGCACGGGCCTCCCGCCCCCCTTTGGAGCCGCCACTGGCTTCAACTCACATGACTATGATAATTTTTTTTCTTATCAGCTGCAGTTTATATCGTTCAACAAAGAACGGCCTCTTTCTCGTCGCTCGTTAAACACTTTTCGTCTTTTCTTGATCTTTGTGAAAATTAAGTTGAGCAAAAGTGAAAAGTATGCGCGATTTTGTTTAGTTGTGAGTTACAGAAATTCCGGAGTCGCTGTATTAAACATATTGAAATGCATCAACTTGTGGGGCAAGCACCTTATTAACTTTACATATTTCGAGCTGGTAGAACAGAGTGGCGGGATATAATTAATTTGTCTAGACCAGTGTTTATTCTAGGCCTTCTCTGGAGAAATTCCCCAATTTTAAAAATCCCCCCAAATTTTTTATATGCTGGCTGGGGGGATGTAAGTCCCCCCAAAGTGTGGAGACTCAGACCTTGTCCCCCCAAACATTTCAAAATCCTCCCCCCAATGTCAAGGTGGCTAGAATAAACACTGGTCTAGACTGTATCGGAGCCAGTCTTTCCAAAAGGCTCGAGGTGACACTTGGTGACTGCATCCAGCCAGAGAAGATAACTCATTCCACTTCTATTCACTTCTTCGGGCCGGTCTCTCTCTCTCTCTCTCTCTCTCTCTCTCTGCTTTTGAACTAAACTACGTCTTAACCGCAGACATTTCTATATCGAAATATTTATTGTTCGGTCTTAAGGAGCCCGAAATGCGAATGCTTTCAAGAATCGCTTCTGCGGGAAACTCTTGGTACCAAACGCTCGACCGGTCGGATGCAGTCGCTAAAATACGACTGCGCAGTCAGCAGCAGCAGCAGCGTGCGCCGATTCCTGCCGGCAGAGGTCCTTCGAGGAGTAAGATCCTGGCGTTTGCGTATGCAGCGGGTGAGCTGGACCAGAGGCGCAACGAGGGGCAGGGGGAGGGAGCATATGCCCCCGGGCGCCGAGGTGAGGGGGCGCCAAAATCGGGTGTTTGGGTAAGTGAAATGCATAACAAATAAGAAGAAAGATGTGCGGAGACCTTTTTTATGCTCGTCCGGAGTATAAAGATTAAGATTAAGATTAAGAACAGTTGCTTCGTCATTGTCAAGGGAAACTGTTGAATCACCGGTGCATGCATGGATCAGTACGAGACTGGATTATTGCAATAGTCTGCTTTTTCAAATCACTGAAGCTCAAATAAAGCGCCTTCAGGCGGTTCAGAACTCGGCGGCTAGACTAATCACTGGAAATCACCAGACGAAATCAACATATTACTCTTCTATTTTGCGTGATCTTCATTGGCTTCCAGTAAACAAGAGGATAAATTACAAACTCATCTCTCTTGATGACAAGTGTCTACGTCAAGAATCGCCGGAATACTTAACCCCTTAACTGGGGATCCCGGATATATCCGTCCATTTTACATTGAGTTACAGTTAAATACACGGTTAAGGGGTTAATCGAGGTTTGTCAACTCCTCCGTTCGACAAATCGGTGCACACGGCTGCGTTCTGACGGAACACGGAAGCTTGTCTCACATCGGACTTTCACTAAAATGGGAGATCGGTCGTTCCGAATTGCTGGACCAAATGCGTGGAACTCTCTTCCGCCAGTTATACGTGATACATCTTTATCCCAAACTGTTTTTCTATCACAGCTAAAGACTTATATGTTTGATTGAATAAGTTTTACTGCAGCGACGCTTTGGTGTCACAAAGGGCCACAGAAGTTTATCTAATCTAATCTAATCTAATCTAAAGATAGGGGATAGGAGCGCCGTAGAGAGTTGAGGGGCGCCGAGAACTATGCGACGACCTCTTTTTGCTCGTCAGCAATGTTGGGGGGGGCGCCAACGGTACACTTTGCCCTCGGGCGCCGGATACCCTCGCTACGCCACTGAGCTGGACTCAGTGATTGCTGAGTCGCATCCTGTTTCGAGCAGCTGATGCGGCGCTTTTGATGCATTACCACCACCTCTGAAACCAATGCCATCTCGCCTCATCCGAACGCAACTGGGCACCTGTTAGCAAATACCCAACATGAAATTAATAATATCCAAGTATGCACGACGCGCGTTGTTAACACGAGATAAACAGGTCCTCAATTCAGCGTCGAAAGAAAAGAATGGAAACAATCAGATTGTGAGTCGAATGAATGAAGGCAATCAGATTGGAGTCGTTGCACTAAATTGAATGTAAGTGAAGTGATGCAAAATTATTCGAGTCTTAGTGCAAACCAGTGCAGTGGAATTAAAAAACTGCAATCGATAGCGCACGTCTGTTGAATAGAAATGTCACAAAACTCAATTCAGCCCGAATAGCGGTAAAAGCAGTCTAAAAATTATTGGAGGTATACTGGAATTGCATTTATTTTTCAATCATACGTTCCAAACAAATTGCTTCTTTTAGATTTTTTAGCCCGATAAACCTTCTGGAAGCCTGTGACTTGTTTCACAAAACGTTCCAAGATTTATGAATTATACTTTTGATATTACTCGTTTCAAAGTCTACATAAAAATGTTTATCAGTATTGCCTACACGAGCGACAATGCAACTGATTAGACCAGTGCTTCCCAACCCGTGTGCCACGGCATACAAGTGTGCCGCAGCAACTTTAGAAGTGTGCCCCGCGGCAAAATGTAGGAAATTTTTTCCTTAGATTTCTAGAATCCAATCTTAACAGCTAACGTAAATAAGTACGGTGACGACCCTGTTTTGATTGTCAGATTAGCAAAAGGAAGAGATCACGATCACAGATGAGGTTTTTTTGCTTGTCGGCTGCACTGTACCGTCGACTGTACGTTTCTTGGATAGTGTGCCGTGGCTGGAAAAGGCTTGGGAAGCACTGGATTAGACAATGGCAAGACAGCTGTTTACGACAGATGCAGGCAATGTGGAAACCCTCATCATCGTCTTGCGCAACAAGTTACGCTGATATTTTTTCATCTGAATTAGGTTTATTATAATTTATTGGGACGGTAATGCGACCAACGACAGATTTCTTCTCCTTTCATTTCTATTATTTAAATAACGACGACTAAATTTGAACTCTGAATACATATTTCATTTACTTGAATTATTTGTGAAACTGGAGAAACTGTTGCCCGACAGAATTTACAAACAGACGTTGGCAAATACAGTGGATCCCACTTAATCGCACCGCTTAATTGCATAACCTGCATAATCGCATAACAACATAAAAACCCGAACCAGTGTTTTGTGTATCAGACGTCCCGGCTATTTGCATAGCCCAGTTAATCGCATAAGCAAGGCTTGCACGGTACCTATGCAATTAAGCGGGTTTCACTGTAGAAGGACAGAAGGATTGGCAGAAGGATTGAAAGGTTATAAAAAATACTTATCCATAGTCCAAACAAGGCTATTGGTGTTTACATGCGATAAGAATGTCAAATAAGATATTCGTAGCTGAAAATACTTAGATTAATTATTCGTTATAAATATTCTTGTAATTAATTAATGTATGGCAATAAATTATGATTCTGTGTAGGCCTATACATATATGTATGTATGTATGTATGTATGTATGTATGTATGTATGTATGTATGTATGTATGTATGTATGTATGTATGTATGTATGTATGGACACATCTATCTATGTATGTATGTATACATATATGCATGCATGTATGTATGTATGTATGCCTGCATATATATGGATGTGTAGTATGTATGTATATATGTATGTATGTATGTACATATGTATGCATGTATGTATGTATGTATGTATGCATGCGTTTGTGCAGTGAGATTGTAATGCCTGTGGAAAATCATTCAAAAAGTTCGCTTGCAACATGTCCACGCGCTCTTATCGACGCTCACATCGGTTACTTCGCAGACCTAAGGATGAGATTTAGTCCGCATTAGTTTAAAGGTCGAACCGAGCCACAGGCGTTGGGACTCCGTAGGAATAACGGAAACAGCGACCCTTGCCAAGGAGGATACCAACGTGCCAAGCAGATTTATTTTGAGCGCGCAGTGGGAGAGCGCCTACTATCGTCTGTCTCATCGATAGTTCCTCTTCTCGACACTGTTCGTGTCTCGCTGCGTCTGCGCGATTGCGTTTCCATCAGCGCGATAGCTCAACTGTCGACAGTGCACAGACATTCCCATCGGTTGACACCGCTGTAAGTCCCCCTCCTCCTCCTCCTCATTCTCACTCTGGTCGGGGTTCGTCTTATCCGAATCCCGATTTCTGTGCACTTCGGTAGTCGGTACTACGCGCAATTACCTAAGAGGAAATAGGAATGGAAAAGGCTTGTTCGATTCCGGGTCTCGTGGGGTCGCAGTTGGAGAAAGTCGATTGCATTCTGCCATGCAGGAATTCCAAGTTGATCGCGGTCGAAATGTTATAACGCCAAGAGACCGCTTTCATGGACGTCTTAAGCACAAAGGCAGCTGTGCGGCGGCAGTGGCGGCTCCACCGGGAGGGCCCGGCCCGGGTGTCCCTGCCCAAGACTGGGTAGGTCCGGACCCGCGGACCCACACCCCTAGCGCCGCCCCTGTCCACGGCTTAACAATGATTGAATCCACGGAGTCAACGAGATGCTGCTACTGCTGCTGCTGAGCTGAATACCGCGATATATAAGTTGAAATGATCAAATGTTATTAACGATGTCATCCGAAAAGTAAGAAAGAGCTTAGAAACCTATGCTTTAATTTGCCTGATTTTGAATGTCTTTCATTCATTTGACGCAGGGCTGCTAAAAAAAGTGCTAAATTTGGGAGGCGGAGGTGGGTGTAGGCGTGCTAAAACCCAAACTGGATCAAATATAATTGGAATCTATAGAACTACGTACGATCTACGCTTACGTTGATCGTATAATATTTACTATATATATCGTTCTGTTTGAAGTGGCCGTTATGCTGGCGTTCTTTGTGTGTTGGGCTCCGTTCCATGCTCAGCGGTTGATGACCGTCTACATCAATGAAGACCAATGGACGATTGGACTAATCGAGATTCAAAGCATGCTTTTCTACGTCTCCGGTGGGTTCAGCCTCATTTTAATTTCTGTCTTTCATCGCAGACCACCAGTGGCGTAGCGAGGCAAAGTGCTGCCCGGGGCGAGAAAAAAGTGCCGCCCTCCAAACTCCGAAAAATTAAAATTCATGACAAGCAAAATAAAAAAAACGTCATCAACTCAGCTTCCTTAAAATTCATGACAAGCCAAAAAACGTTACCAACTTCACTAAATATTTTCTGACAAGCAAAATTACTTATATAAGTTATAGGCCTACGTTATATACTGTATATCGACTTCCCTAAATAATTCAAAAATCTCGAAAATGCCGCCCTTAGAGCAAGTGCCGCCCGAGGCGGTTCGCCCCACTGCCCCCTCGCTACGCCACTGCAGACCACGGTCTGCTGCTGCCAGAGGCGTAGTGACGGGGGTATATCGGTATATATACCCCCAAAATCAGTCTACCTGAAAGTTTTTTATGTGATTTACATGTGGTTATATGTCGTTTATATGGTTTATGTGGGTTATAGTTCAGATTTATACCCACCCAAAATATTTATACCCTCCCAAATCAAATTCCTGGCTACGCTCCTGGCTGCTGCTGCTGCTGCGTAGAGAGTTAACTGTTTAGCGATTTAAAGTGTCTCATCTCTTAGATGCCTGAAGTACATCTGGTAGACAATTTAATCAAGACGAACCTTTAAGTTAATTAAATTAAATTTTAAAAGTCTGTTATGATTTTTGTTAGCGTCGTTGCAGCTATCTCATCTGTAAACTGACAATTATTAAATAGTTAACTAATAATTAATTTAAGGGTCTGTCAATTCTGTCGCATCGGTGTTTAAAATTTGAGGGCGTCTCATCACTTCATCAGCCAAGAACCTCTTAAAGCAATGTTTAATCTAGGCCGTTTCCGGGGAGGAAAATTGCCCTTTTCCCCGGAAATTTCAAATTCCCCCCGGAAATTTTGGAATACTACATGGACTAACAGCGGCCTCTAGCAGAAGTCCCCCCGGCTTTGTCAGTTCCCCCCGGCTTTTTCAGTTTCTTCCCCCCGGAGTCCAGCAGTCTAGATTAAACACTGCCTTAAAGCCATTACAATTTCGCACCTCAGATAGCTTTCCCCGACCCTGGATACGAGGCGGTCTATTCACGAGAAAGTAAGAAACCTTAGGAGTGGTGAAATCACTTCTTGATGCAAAATCATGCTCTGTAACCGAGTTTTAGGTTGTATTCAAGTTTGAGAACTGTCATAATTAATGTAGCCTACCCCTTGTCTAAGAATATATATGGTCGCGATTAAATTTGTAATAAGTTGTAGCACTCATTTTTATGTTACTGTTTTCGTTTCAATCAACGCGCATTAAAATTTTGCTTTATATGTATTTGCACAATATTACTGGGTGTTATCATCGTCATCGTTGAACTTCTATAGCGCCATTTTAGTAATGCTCTTGGCATCAGCAGATGATCGCTCCTTACGAAACATATAAGAAAACGATTATTACACCTTTGTACGACATTTCTATGTTTCTTTTAGGTATTCTGTATTACGTGAGCTGCACTGTCAATCCCATATTGTACAATCTACTATCACATAGATACCGGCGTGCCTTTGCCGACGTATTGTGCAGCGAATGTTGTAGTTCATCGTTATTCGCCAGGTGGCGCAAGGTTTCGTTTACCAGCGAGCAGATGTTGCAGACTGAACAGCCGATGGAACGCAACCGTTCGTGCCCTAACCGCAGACAGGAACGGCGCCCGGTGCTGCGACAGACCGGCGGAGCGGCGGCGGCGGCGGTGGAGGTATCTCGTCCAGAAACTCCATCCTACTACTACGGCAGCATCCAAAGGCAATCCATCGAAATGCGAATCTTGCATCGTTATTCGAGTGACTCGAGAATGTCCGAGTCAAAACATAGACCCAGTCTACTGGATTCGGACAAAAACCTAACAGAAATTTCAACAGACCGACAAGAGTTAGCGGAAAGCAGCTGTGCGGAACGGGCCGGCATTCGGCGAAGCGCTAGTAACCCGGACAGCAAACACGATGAAAACGAAAGGGAATTGTTGATTGCCAGCAACAACGTTGGCAACTGTCAGCTCTGCTCTGATCAGTCGTCGCAGGAAACTTGTTTTGGCGACAGATATCAGCTTGTGGTCAGATGCAAGACTGGAAATAAGCTCAAAAGAAATAGCAAAACTGCTAAGAGTTATGAGTCATATCTGATGAATGATTCAGCAGAGTGCGAGATCATTGCATTATCAGATATGATGTGATGTGATGCATGAATAATTATTATTAGAGCAGCTGCCCTGGCTGAACGTAGGGTCTATAGGCCTATAATTATTAAGTTCAAAGTGTTAAAAAAACTTCATTCGGTTCACCTTCAGACGTCTACATATTATGTCGAAATTACTTTAATCTGAACGTTGACATTATTTGTATTTGCAATACGAGCACAGTTATTGGCATCTAATCGTTAATCTCATTCCAATTTCCAGTTTAGCGGGGAAATGTTTATGATTCGGCTCTATAGAATGAAGAACTACCAGTGTTAGGAGTGATCTTAGATCAAAAGATCAAAGATCATGATCTAAGATCACAATTCATGATCTTTGATCTTTGATCTAGATCACTTTTTACTAGTGATCTTTGACTCTGACTTTAAATCACTTTTTCGGTGATTTTGATCTTTATTATCAACAGAAGATCAAAGATCAAATTATACGTATTCTCCCAACTAAGTCAATCAATCAACGAACTTCTATGTGTATTGAGTAAAATGGCGGACAAATCAAGCATTCGGACCTCAATGATCATGTTAGTGCAGCCGGTGCAGATGATGAGGATTATGGGTATGGCCCCGACATTAGTACTGGCACTGCCACTGGGACTCAGGGGAGGCTTGCTCAGTTGCAAATGGTCGTGAAAATGCAGTCAAGATAGAGGTCATGCACTACCTGAATAACTCAAATAAGGAACTTTCTAGCTTGTTGGCATACCCACATGTCAAGGCAGCATTTGTGAAATATAACACAACCCTGCCATCTTCTGCGCCTGTCGAAAGACTTTTTAGTATTGGAGGTTTGATAGCTACACCACGAAGAAACAGGTTGTCTGAAGCAACGTTTGGGCATCTGCTCATGCTGAAAATGAACTGCCGTGTTCAACACTGACTGTGAACTGACAGTTAGTTGCTAAAATTGTCAGGAACTGTTTTCAGTTGTGTTAGTAACTTAGTATTACAAAAGTTTACATGCATCGTACAGTGGACATTTGTATCGTTATCATACATGACACGTCATACATGATATAATAACTATATTTGTATGATCTTTGATCTTAGACCACTTTTAAAGTGATCTTGATCTTAGATCATTTATACTCTAGTGATCTTTGATCTTGATCTTAGATCAATTTCTCTCTAGTGATCTTGATCTTTGATCAAGATCATTTTACAAGTGATCTTTCCTAACACTGAGAACTACAAGTAAAAGTATTTGGTCAAATGTCTTCCAATTCTAAACAAGTGGGCAGAACGATTGATGAACCTCTCTGACAGACCCAAATCCTTTCTGAAGCTCAAATGGATTGTCAAGGACTATCTTTTTCAACTGCGTTCTCTAGCATGAGAATGACTAGTCATCATCTAGGCATCTATTGATGATCATGTCGTAGTGAAGCTCGTTACCATCGCCCGAACCTGGTTTCATTCAGAGCTGTAACTAGATGGGGGCAGGGGCAAGTTGCCCCGGGCACCGTCTTGGGGAGGGTGGGGAGACGCCAGAATCCATGCCTTGATTTTATTCACGACGGGAGTTTTACAATTAAGAAGTTAAAATGCAAAAAAGGTCACCACCAGTTTTCAAACTATAAGACTTATTGGGGGGCGAGAAATGTATGCCTTGCCCCTGGCGCCAAATACTCTCGTTACGGCTCTGGTCTCACTGCAACCAATCGCCCACTTTAGAGTTCGTGGGCGATATAGGCCTATTCAGCATCACCCTGGTAGACGACCCTGCTACCTGTCACCGAATGAAAGAAGTGTGTTAAGGACTTTTACAAAAATACTTAGACGCCTAAATTATAAGTCAATTTTAGACCGTTGTCAATTCAATTTTCAAGCGGGATAGTGTTTGCAAAGACCCACGATAATTTTGCGCCAAATGATGACAGAGAAAATTAATTAGTGTTGGGCCCATTTCAAGTACTAAGATACCTATTACTAAGGTACATGAAAGTGTACCGTTAATAACATTCCACTTGTCAGGGTTTAATCTAGGCCGTTTCCGGGGGAAAATTGCCCTTTTGATGGTGATGATGATGATCCCTGTCCTCTTGCTGGTCCTCTTGCAGTACATCAGTCAGTGGTGAGACGAGCGGGGCTGTTTCACCATCTAAGAAACGACGTTCTTTTTATTGAACTTATCAACACTATGTTCATCAAGCGGAGAACAGTTCTCTGTTAAACGTCATGCAGAGGACACAGCACATGACGCAGAGTTCAAAGATGCTTGCAGGCTGTGCTAATCTACCCTGCCCATCTCTCTATCAGGTCCGGCTGTTAATGAAGACTGTCAAGGACAATTGCACCTCATAGCGTATGGAGCACTGCAATTATTGTTGACCCCATGTTTTAACCGTTAAACTATTTCGCCCGCACTGCAGTGCATTTTCAAAAACGGCGGCAGTCTATCCATTAGTTCTAACACAGCGGTGATGGTACACGACGAAAAAGAAATGCACAACTTTTAATTCGACTTTAACTTGTGACTTGAAGCTAACTAGGCCCGCGTGGATTCATATGTAGTCTGCGATTATTAGTAATATGCTATTATGCATATAAATTTTTGAACACGCAAATACGGTATGCAGAACAGTAGCAGAGCCAGGTTTTAGCACCAGGGGGGGAGCGGCGAGCATTTTAAAAAGGCGCCACCTCTTCAATCCACATATCCACATCCAGGATTCCAGAATACGGGACCACATCGAAATAATTTTTCCCCAGATAAAGTCTTGACGTGCAAGGACAGGTTCTCTCCGTGGCTACTGCGAATGATATGCTTGCAATGCTTGTTGCTTTAATTTTTTATTAAAAAAATCATTACATTTTTGAAAAAGATGTCAATTTACAAGATTTCCTGAAGTGTTTACTTGCTTTGCCTCTCCTCCCAGAACTCCTAGATGTGCCACTGATACAGGACTTGTTCTCGATATTGTTCGATCTTTGTAAACAGGAATTGGATTTTTCCTACGAGTACTCCGGTACCAAGATTTCTGTCTTTCAGTGAGGAAAGTGAGATTAAAACCAAACATTTTCACCCAATGGAAGTGGCCAGTGACCCGTGAGAGGATGATTAGACTACAAAGCCCCTCCGTAAATCGAACTTTTTATTTGGCATAATTTTTTATAGTCTCTGATGCATTTTTTATTTCACCACGAGATGTCTTATGTGTAGACCTATTAAATCCCAACGCCAAAATAATTCGCATGGCTGTTCTTGAAAAGTTGCAAAGGTTTCAGAATTATTAAAGTTGGAGCAAAGACTTGAATTCGTCTGGGTCATATTTAGGTATGCGTGAATAAACTTATGTTCATGAGTTCGCTTTTCTTCACTGAACCAGATAAGCTGCACCAATGATCCAATAACGAGAAAGCTTTCTTTCAACTTTGCACTGTCGCTCTTTTAAATTTTTGCCGAATTCTGTTATCAGAGTTTTGCCTTTCTTCGTTTCCAAATTTTGGACTGTTAGCTGCCAAGTATATTAGAGTCTTGGCACATTCTGGTTTATTTGCTGTTTAATCCTGAATTTTCAATTGCATCAAATCTTGAAGTCTGTTATTCCAGTTCTGTCGTCTTCAAATGCATTAACAGTACGAACGTTTTACCGTTCACATTATTTCGAACGCCGTCTAGTTTGCAGCTATACTACCCAACGTAAGTGTCCATTAGCCTAAAGCTGTCAATGCCAGTGGCGAATGTGAACTTTTTCGAAAGAATTTGCATCGTTGTGTCATTGGCAATCAAAGCCATTTTCCTTACGTGTTTACTCGATTTGTGTGTTACTATTATTAATTAAAACAACATTCTCACTCAGCAGCACGTTTAACGGCTAGGTTATTCTGCACTTGACTGCTTCGCTAGTGCTTGCAAACGGAAACTAAGTACTTTGATAGTTCTGCATGAGACTATTTAGTGACCTTTAATACGTGCATCGTCTGTCCGGCTATTTAAAGCGTTTCGTAAATAGGCAAATTGGCAGTTACGACGCTTAGGTCCTACTGGAGTTTCTATTGCATCAATTAGGCGGTGTGTGGGGTTAAAGTATGAAAGTATTAAAGTATGTTGACTCCGCCAACAGAAATGATGAACATCAAGTGCAAATAGATTTATTTTAAAAGTTTTAAAAATAAATGAATATATATATATATATATATATATATATATATATATATATATATATAGTATTATACACACACAAATCAGATGCGTCACCTGAATCAGAGGGTTTGGGTGTCAGATATATCTGCCCATCCATTTACCAGTCGCTCCTTGTTGAGAGGCATAAACTTCTATTAGGTCGCAAGGCTTGAGGCCCCTGAATCAGAGGGTTTGGGTTTGCATTTACCAGTCGCCCATGTTGACCAATCACCAAACTTCTAGGCTATGGAAAGGGGAGGGAAGGGAAGAGATCATATAATGGCTTTTCATTCAAGTTTATGCCTACCCTAGTTGACGTTACATTGCTTAGTGTACAGTGTACAGTGTAGGTCTTTATATTTGCACCTAATAATTCTGTGATTTCAGAAAGAGACATGACTGGGTCTTGGACTGGACTCAAAAAAGTTATTCATAACTTCCAGATCACATTGAATACGATTTGAATTGGCAAAGTGTATCTTTTCCCAAGAGACCTGAAGCCGACGCCCATAGTATCATTTTTCTCATGCAAGGAATAGTTCACATTCCGTACATTTCCGTAATGACTACAGTATCAACTTTTATAGTTTGCATGCAATATAAGCAGAACCCTAGTAGGCTACCACCACGTGATGAGTTAAAAATAGAGACTGGCAAAACGACAGTAGGAGGTGATTACTTCAGTGGCGTAGCGAGGGTGTTCGGGGCCCGGGACAAACTGTACTAATGACGCCTTCAATTTCCGAAAAATTCTGGCAGGCAAAAAAGTCGTTGCCTATTTCTCTTAGTTGAGTCACTTGAACGCGGACGGTCTATGCAACCTAACAAAATGAAATAAGTGATGACCTTTACCTTTTTCTTTGCTCGTCCCTATATATCCAATCGTGGAAAAAGACTATCTTTGTAAAAAAACATTGGGGGATCGAATTTCGGCAACCCCACCTTGGCGCCGGGGCAGTTGCCCCTGGCCCCGTTGGCGTATTCCTGCCATCAGCAGGGCCGCCGAGAGGGGGCAAGGGGGCACATGCACGGGAGCCCGGCGGTCTGAAGGGGGCCCGGACCGATGATGAATATGTATAATTAACAATAATACTACTAATAACACTAAAGAAATGGGGGTCCGGCGAGTAAAAGGGGCCCGGGACCTGAGGACATCCAAAGCATCAAAAAAGGAACAGCGTGAAGAAGAAAAATGTCGTCAGCAATTTTTAAGACTCGTCGGGAGTCTGCCGGCCATTCTGTACAGGAGCCCTGAATTTCTCTCGGCGGGTCTGGCCATCAGCATTGGGAGGATAGAAAAAATTTCTAAAAGTATACCCACCCATACATATGTTTAAACTCTGGTGATGACCTTTTTTACTTGTCAAAAGAACGTTAAAGTAGCAAAAATCACAAAACAATGAGGGAATAAATGATACTATATGTCAGTATGTCCCCCTCACTAATTATTGGGGGACTGTCCCCTCAGCCCCACTCTCGTGTTAAACGCCCCTGTCTGCCCCTTCAGTCGCTGCGCCACTGGATTATACACTATTGCTATAATATCTAGAACACTTATCGTTGACTTTACGTAGGTGAAGAGAGAGTCTTTGTAATCGAATGTGACTCATATACCCAAACAGAGATGTCTTTAGTAATCGGTGTCTAAGAAGTCTGACCACAAACAAGGTCTTATAGACAGCAAATCGGTTTTCAGCTATAACATATGAGACACCGACGGAAACCTGCTAAAACGTGAGACTGCGTAGGCCCAAATTATTATGCAGACATTTGCAATGCGATGTTGTTAATATGCCATGTCTATGGCAAAACGACGCCTCACCCTGCTTCTATCCAAATTCTAGATCCGAGGCAACTGATTTGAACCATTTTTACATCAAATATGCAGAAGGATTAGGGTAACGTGGGGTTCATGAACCCCTGGGTTGCATGGACCTCACACTATTTTGCCCCATTTTTTTACTTGCGTTAAGTAATTTACCCGAAGAAACATCTTGGCTCATCTTGCTTTTATGCATATTCATTATTTGCGGCATTAGTTGAACCGATGGACTTCGTTTGAGGTATTTTGATAAAATGCTCAAGTTCTATGTAATTTAATGTGGGTGCAGAAATGTATGCCGCAGGAGAAACCTCTACTAAGAAAATTAAAGTGGATTTCAGTGATGTTTTCTTGCGGTATAAAGTTTTTTATTGAGCGATAATAAAGAGATATTAATAGTGAATCGCAACGTTGTATATGTGGGGCTTCATGGACCACGAAGAACGGGGTTGCATGGACCACGGTCCATCTAACCCCATGTTGAAATGTGCTGTAGTCCCACACTTAGGCCTACAATGTGATTGTTTTTTTTACAGTAGGCCTACAATATTTTTTCATTTGCTTTAATTCTTTGTCGCTTTACAGAGATTGTGCGCACATATAAATCCAAGAATGATCGTGGTCAGTGGTCTTTGGTATCAATGAAAGAGGCTGTGACAGCAGTGAGCACATAGGAAAAATTTTAAATATCAATCTACGCATTCACTTTACATTTTCAGATTTTAAAAACTGTAATATGTAATAATACGAAAAAGTTCGTATTATTACATATAACATGCAGCCCCCACGGGGTCCTGGGGCATAGTTTACGACGAGATGATGCGTCCCCTTCCAGTTGGGTCTACAGGTTATGGCCCTACACGGGGGACTGCGTCCCCAGTAGGGCCTACGGCGCCACACGGGTTACTGCTCCCCCAGTGGTGCCGTACAACGTGCATTCAATCAGGACGATTCGTGAAGCTGCAATGAATGCGCTTCGTCAAACGCTCCGTCGATTGTAAAGTTTGGTTGTCAATGTCAACTATGTCCTCCAACATCTGTCGTGTATCGTGATTGACATAATTAATGGACAAACGAAATCATATATATATATATATATTTATAGCATATATATTATATATCATATATGTAATACATGTAACAAAATATACCCTCCCCAACTTTATACCCCAAATCAAATTTCTGGCTACGCCCCTGGTAGGAGTATTGATGTAGGTCGAATGATGATAACAAAACAAGCACCGATCAGCACTTGGGCATGAGTACACGAGATGATCTTTGCAACTCGCAGTAACTTAGTGAGATCAAATTACCTTACGATCACGTGATGATTTCCGAGCTGATGATTCAGACATTTAGACTTAGGCCTTAGGCCTATGTCAAATTCTTGAGCTACAGACTGTTTTGTCGGTCGTGATTAGGCCTAAAGCTCGTCGTTTTCCCAGTTCTTATTATCGTTAAGACCAGAGGCGTAGCCACGGGGTTGTTTGGGGTTGTTCAAACAACACCATTAAAAATACGACCAACACAATTTATGTAAATCCGTTGACTTTTGGTTGAAGAAATGTAGTGGGGGGGGTCGACCGCGGCTTCAGTGTTCAGCTACATAGTGCCTCCAGTTAACAACCCAACTTTGCATAAGCTGGGTATACGCCACTGGTTAAGACAGTCCTTATAACGCGGTAAGGCAAAAGGTAAAAGCCAAGGGCACTTCAATTAACGTTCTCAGCCATTGACCTATCCAAGAGGGGCCAGCCCCCACCAACAGATCTAGGCACAATTGTATAATTTCTGCAAATTTTATCGGGGATGGGTGGGTGTGGACGATTATCCGCATAATCAATAAACTTAGTTGCAGTATTGCTTTTGGACACCCCTATAAACCTTTTATAGGGTATGCACCAAAACTCAGGATTTGACTAATATCGCTCAGAAGTTCTGGCGCCAGACCCTGCTGAAGAAGCTCACGACGACGCTTCTCCAACCCTCTAGACGGGCTAAACTGTATGTGCACAGCAGCAAGTATTTCTCAAACAAAGATGATCATATTTATATTCAGTTGTTCACGTGTTTTGCCACGGCGGCACCGCGGCACCCATATTCAAGTACGCGACTAATTCAACGCTCTCAGCTACAACGAGACGCAGATAGGGCGAGTCTATAGAAATCCCATTTCGATGGCACAACGAAATCCGTCTTTTGTGACAGAATCAGGTAGGCAGTTGAATTTCAAAAGAGCTGATTGTCAGGGGCGTAGCGACGGGGTGTATCTATGTATATATACCCCCCCCCCAAATCAGTAGGCTCTATACATAATGCAGTATATATATATATATATATATGTATATATATATATATATGCATATATGCATATATTTGATATATATATATTTAACATATATAATGTACTATATATATATATATATATATATATATATATATATATATATATATATATATATCTTCTGACAGCCAAATCCATTTGTCTTTCTCTCCCAATCTGTAGAATGCATCTCGAAGACCAAGCAATGGATGGATGGCTTTAGCGTCGCAATGAACAGGCGGGGGCTCAACGTTAAATATACAGTAATAACTATATAATAATATTATTATATATAATATATAATATATATAACAATATAGGCTATACCACCACATTTATACCCCTAATCAAATTCTTGGCTACGCCCCTGCTGATTGTCACGATAAATTGTTCTCTCGCCAGCCCTGACAGTTGTGGTAGGTGGTGTCTCAGTGCCGCCCAACAGGGTACTTTATATCGAATCTGTACCCATCTGTCCAGGCACGGTAAAACAGAGTTAAATTGAATTAGCAGCACTATTGTTTTTCTCTAAAATATATTTATTATAGAGGCATATAAGAGTTCACGAGTAGTAGTAGTAGTAGTAGTAGTAGTAGTAGTAGTAGTAGTAGTAGTAGTAGTAGTAGTAGTAGTAGTAGTAGACTTCTTTAGCGCCATTGTAGTAGTACATCAGCACCTGTCGATGGTCGCTTCAGTAAATAATCGTAGTCGTGATCTTGTCCGTAGTGAGTCGAGGTTGTAATCCAGAGGTCAGGTTGTAATCCCCAAATAACGTTGAGCCCCCGCCTGTTCATTGCGACGCTAAGCAAGCCATCCGTTGCTTGGTCTTCGAAATGCATTCTACAGATTGGGAGAGAAAGACAAATAGATTTGGCCGTTAGAAGACGGCCTTAGACATTGAACACCTTAGTATTTAATTGTCGTCAACATGATTCGCCATGACCATACTTAGCTGTCTAGTGCATTCCGCCGCTCGCCGCCCGCCCCCTCCCCTCCCACAAAAATTAGTAAAGTCCCATTATCATTATGCTTCTCAGTCCAAGTATTGGGGATCTAACTCGGAGATCTTTCTCTAACCGATCACAGAGGCTGCATTGACCAAGTTGAACGTATTCCCTACGTTTCACCCTTTGTACGTTTTAACTACTCTGATCAAATTTCATTACTAAACTGACGATTATTTCATTTTCTCCTAAGAATTTCATTTTCTCCCACTGGAAATTACTGTGGCACGCATTTCCATTTGGTCATGGCCGTGCCTTGACTGAAGTAAGTGAGTAACATCTCGTAAATTTCTACAACGCTTCCAAAAGCAGCACTGCAGTTACTGCTCAGTCTGAAGCTGCTGTAGGTTTCTTTGTGTCAGGCCACAGAGAATGACGATTAACATAAGCAGGGCAGGGCAGGGCAGGGCATGAACTCCGCGTTCGAGCCAACTGGGCGGCGTATGGCTTAGCGGCCCTGGCGCTTACCGTTATAACTAGGGCATCGACCGAAGGGAAGACAGCTGCCAGAAAAACTCGAACAATACTTGACGGCTCAGTGCTCACATTTGCGGTTGAGAAATTCACTTCAGATTACAATCGCTGATACAGGTCGGGATTATTATTATTATCATTATCTATTTATCGATTTATTATTGCTCATAGTATTTTTATACATTATTATACATTTTGGTATGCACTTTATTGTACCAGTTGTAATACTCGATAGGTATCAATCGATTGTACTCGGAATCTATCTGCAAAAGACCAGGTCATTCCAGCGATGAGTCAGAGTCGGCAACAAAGAAAACTATGGAGGAGAAGCCAACATGAAGAGATGTGCGTTAAGTTTGGATTTGGAAGTACTCAGTATGTTCGAAGTCGGCAGCAAAGAAAAGAAAAGGTTCTGTCTGACTATCTCTTTCTCTTTCTTTCTTTCTTTATTTCTTCCTCTCTCTCTCTCTCTCTCTCTCTCTCTCTCTCTCTCTCTCTCTCTCTCTCTCTCTCTCTCTCTCTCTCTCTCTCTCTCTCTCTCTCTCTCTCTCTCTCCTCTATCTTTCTCTCTCTGTTTCGTTCGGTAGCTGACAAAGAGAGATTCAGATTTTAGGACTTGAAACAGAAAACGCTCTCTTACAAGTTCAGCGTTGGTTTTATGTTCATTTATGCTTTTAAGACGCTTCTTTTTCGAATCTCCTATGAATAGTTACCGGAAACTTTAGGACCATCTTTCTGTACGAACCGATGAATTGCTGGTGTAAAACGCTCTCGACTTTAGCTCTAGCTATCGTTTCATAAATTTTCTATAAATAATAATAATAATAATAATAATAATAATAATAATAATAATAATAATAATAATAGATAATGGAAAGACAGATGACGGAAAGATACCTGACTGGACTTTGCAAAGGCATTTGACAAAGTACCTAATTCAAGACTGGCAACCAAACTTTAGGCCTTTGCAATTGGCGGCAGAGTTAGTTGTTGAATAAAAGTGGCATCTGGAGAGAAGAGAACAGGTAGACATAAGAAGCAAGTATTCAGATTGGGTTGAGGTTATAAATGGGATGCCACAAGTTTCAGTGTTAGGACCTCTTTTGTTCATAATACAGTATATACAGTAAGATATACCATTATATTCACCCTCTCTGTACAATGACATTAACGAAGATATATCCCCCCCGTCCCCAATATCATCCCCACCCTCTCTGTTCCATCCCCACCCCATCCCCTATCTCTGCCCCCATCCCAGCCTGTTCCTGCATTCCGGAACCCATCCCCGTCCCGACTCGGGTCTCCGTCCCCGTCCGGCGGTGTTTTATATCAACTATTCATTTATTAGCCACAGCCGATTTTACACCTGGACAGTGAACTGATACCCTCGAGCCAGGGGGCGGGGAGAGAAATGCCTTGTTGCCTAAATGTAGCTTCATCGCCCGCAACTGTGGGGATTGTAGTTGTAAATGAGCGTTTGTGCAGTTGGGCAGTCAAAGATAAAATCGCCCCTATCAGAGAAGTAGCTTTTCAAAAGTTTTTCAAAAGTTTCTTCTAAACTATACAATAATCATATATGAAAATGGGACACTATTACTAACCTGATATCTTTAGGGTATATCAACGTATATAAACTAACCCCCAAAATTACCAATGCCATTCTGCCAGCAGTGAGCAACACGTTGAAAAATGAATTATATGTTTCTTGTCCATTTTTTATGTAACTTTATAAAATGTTTAATTTATATAGTAGGCCTAAGCTAAGGTTTTTTAATCCACCCCGAATCGATGGTGATTGAGTCAGGGGCACTAAGGTAAATAGTGATGGTGGTTGGTGCCCCAGGAGAGACAAATCAAATTGGCAGCATTTACAAAGCTGACAGTGTTCTGCAATCCGCCCCACTCTTTATATTATCTTTGGACCTGTAGCAGTCTGAAACCGGCTCTCTGATTCTCCCCGGCAGATCATCAACCTCAAGTTCTCAAATGGCTGAGAACCAACTGCGAACTAACAATGGTCGAGTGATCAAAAGATTCAAAACCAATCTTGCCCCAATTTAATGGCCTTTTAATTCGAAGATCCCTATATGGTTAGTGTTCGGTGACGAGGTCCTTTTCATTTTTGAAACCGCATCCGCGGTAATACTGTCAGCCTGGATCCCGATACCGTGGTACTACCGTCATAACTTTTCCGTCCCCATTAATATTTCGGCAAAATGGATTTCAATCCAGCTACCGCGTTAAATCCTTACCGCGGTGAAACCGCGGTAGCCATTACCGGACCTCTAGAAGGAAGGTCCCGAGTCGCGGCTTATGACCAGTGTAGATGGCCCAGCCGATACACGGACGGTGAACTGATACGCCTAGCCAGGGGAGGGGATAGAAATGCCTCGTTGCCTAAGCGGGCTTCATCGCCCGCAACTTGGCTGTAAATGATTTTGTCGGTTGCAGTCTAAAACGCCCTTAAGAAATTGTCTTGGGTAATAATAATATAGCCCAAATCGGTCTACGTTGTTAATTTATATGTGGTTATATGATATGAGTTTATATGGTTTATAGTTAGAAATATTTATATCTCCCAAATCAAATTTCATTGGCCTATCACAGCATTTATTGCAGAACTCCGCCATAGCTTTAGGACAGGGGTGGTAAGCCCTGAGGCTCTCTGAGCAGATCATTGGCCTAGAGCTGAGATCACGGCTCCGGTCGGGCCAACGAACGAGACTGATCGTCCCCCCGCCGTCGAAGATCCCAGTGTTCGGTGAGAGGTCCCTTTCCAAAGCGAACCCGATCCTAGGATAAGCCTAAATAACGAGTTAGAATAGATAAATTAAAGGATGACCGAAAGAATTTCAGCTGAATTTTTCCATTAGAACCTAAAAAAATATTTATTTAAGATTCTTTGACTCTTCTGTTATACTACACTTGAATACGCTTGTCTATTGCGCGAAAAATTGTCTTGTAATAATAATCTAGCGTTATAACGTCCAAACTGATAGAGGCCATGACGACAAAATCTGTATTTCCGGTTTTTGCGAGTACTCGAGGAACTCCGCCACTAGTGGCAAGCCCTCGAGAAAGAAGATACTCGACTCTAAACTACCTTTAAATACTCACACACACACACACACACACACACACACACACACACACACACACACACACACACACACACACACACACACGCACGCACACAAACACACACATAGACGCTCATCGTCTTTCAAATGGGCGCTCTGTAAACAAGGGTGGTAAGTTAGAAGAGTGATAACAACGCTGGACGATGGAGCAGTAGGACGCGCATTCAATTCCCGCAGCCTTACTCGCTAGAGGGCGGTGGTTAGCCGAGGAGCAGCGTTAAGCTACGAGGAGATAAAACGTGGGTCTGGGGAAAATAATGGCAACCTAGTACTTACCCCAAATTAATGGATTATACCACCTACATCGCTGATTGCCCAATCCGGAGATAAACGCCGGAACCCAACGCTCGGACTTAAGTAAGTAAGTAAAATCTCGTATAAACTTATACAGCGCCCTGGAAAGTAGTACAGTAGTAGCTGCTTATTCTTATGCGCTTAATCTTTCTTGAGATAGCTATATATGAGATAGCTATAGGCAAGGTGGTTTGTCGGCCGGGCAAAGGTCAGTATATCTATGAGGCGGCGGGTCACTTAGGGGACTTACCTTTACCTATAAAACACAACAAACATACAAACACATAGACTCTTATCGTCTTTTTTGAAACCGACGCGTCTGTAAACAAGCACAACATACACACAGAGCTAAGAGGACGTCGCAATTATGTAGAACGATGAAGTCGTCAGCATCCAATAAAACTCTGCGACCAGAATAACACATTAACAAAGTCAACCCTAACCCGGACATCAATTAATCGCTTGGGCCGGTATGCGTTGTGTTATGGGTGTGATCTACTTACTGACTTTATACACGTAGAAAATGTAGTCTTTGGGGTTATCTTTTTGCTCTTCCGTTGATGTTTTGGACTGATATGTTATTAAAGAATATACTGTTATACTAAATCGACCGAATTCTCATTTATATTACAACATCGCGCTCCGAGCCTCCAATATATTTTACAGACAACGCATAACAAGTGGCATGTTCAGCAAAAGCATTGGTAACACTTTCTTCTGAGAAAGAATCTCATGGGCCCACTAAAAGTCTAAAACATCAATGTAAGGTCAAATATGGAACTTCAGTTACTTCACAGACCAGTCTTTGCGGACTCTGGTCTATGTAGGCCTAGGGCCGCCCGTTCAGCAATTCTCCTATGGGCACTGAATCTGTGAGTGACCTTTTAACCGTTGCGCATAATTCGACTTTCGCGATGATACAGCACCGGACAGATTGTACTGAACCACACTAAACCCAGTTACTATTGTCATTAACTCAGCGAATCGGTAGTAATTAGATCTCTAAAGGTATTGCCCAGAGGTGTCAAAACCTCGGCCCGCGGGCCAAACATGTTTTCGTCATTTTACTTTAGATTTTTAGATAGCTGTAGCTGAGATTGTGGAATATAATATTTCCGGGCATTTTGCATTTGGCCCACGAGGGCATGGAAGACATGTCATTTGGCCCGACGCCCAAAAAGTCTTGACACCCCTGGTCGATCAGGCCTGATCGAGGGCAGTCGTCAAACTCTGTCTGCCTTTTCCTACGCCGATTAATAAGCAACCAGCGTACTTAATCCGGGTGAGAACCTAGGCAGACAAAAAATACAAGTCTCTTCGCGGCCGAGATTTGAACTTTGAGCCAATAAGGGCATTTTATTTAACACATTTAGTACCCAGCATATAACACTGAGAAACAGTATTGAAAGTACACTGAAGTGCATATTGAAACATCGAAAATTTTCATTTGATAAATAATTAATTAATATGCGTCTGCGAATGTTGTCATATTAAAGGACTCTGAAAATGATGACGTCGAACGCCATTTCCTTCCTATTGCTGCTTGTGCTCTGCTCTTCTCCTTCGCTCTCGGCTGACGCTCAAGACGACTTCACAGCCGGTCTTGCGTTGAATCTGTACAAAGCGATATGCAGCAAGAATGCTGGAAAGAACCTGTTCTACTCTCCGCTCAGCGTTTCCACAGCATTTGGAATGGTTCATCTTGGAGCGGCAGGAGATACAAAAACGCAGTTGAGAAACGTTCTCAAGCTCAATTCATTCAACTCCGACAGACGGAATTAACGCAGGTTTCAGAAAAATACTGGGAACAGTGAATCAGCAGGATGGCAACTATACTGTCTATGTGGTCAATCGACTCTTTGGAAGTGACTATTTTGCTTTCAACAGTAACTTTCTGGAGAAATGTCACGAGTATTTCAATTCGACTATGAAAGGCATGAACTTCGGACAGCAACCGGAAGAAAGTCGAATTTACATAAACGACTGGGTTTCGAATCAGACAAACAGAAAGATCAAAGACCTTCTCTTGCCGGGCAACGTAAAAGAATCCACTACTTTGGTTATCGTCAATGCAGTCTATTTCAAAGCCACTTGGAAATATCCTTTTGATCCTCGAGAAACCAATCTTGGTTCTTTTAGAATATCAAACTCTGAATCGGTTCAAATGAATATGATGCACTTGCCCGCAAAATACCTCAATTATTACGATTCTCCAGAACTTAACTGCGAAGTACTGGAACTGGCATTCCTCGGAGACAAAGCCTCGATGTTCATAGTTCTTCCTCGTGAAGTTGGCGGTCTTCCGATGCTCGAGGACAAGTTGACGGCGGAAACGTTGATGAGCTTACTATTCAACGTCAGCACCAGAAAAGTAATCGTCACTCTTCCTAGATTCACGATGGATCAGTCGATTCCACTCAAGAAGTACTTGCAGTCGCTCGGGATGACAGACGTATTTGAAAATAAGCCAAGTCTGACCTTTCCGGAATCGCTGCTGCTGACGGCGGCCGCCGTCTGTACGCCTCGGACGCAGTTCATAAGGCTTTCGTCGACGTCAACGAGTTTGGGATGGAGGCGGCGGCAGCGACAGCAGTGCCCATCCTCCCCGGTTCAGCTCCGACGACGCCGATCGATTTCAAAGCCGACAGACCGTTTCTGTTCTTGATCAAAGCCAAGGAAAGCAACGCCATTCTGTTTCTTGGACGTTTGGTTAGAGATCCGACGTCAAACGAAACCCTCGGCGTCTTCGGAGAGTCTGCCGCCATAACTGATAATCAACCGCCGGCGTCCGGGTCTGCTTCTCTGGCAGTCTGGATGTCTCTGCTGTTTGTTTCCTCTCTGATGCTTGCTTATTAATTTTGTTATGTCAGAGCAGTCGTGCAAGATGACCGGTAGGCATACAAACACATGGCTGTGCTATGAGGCATTCTGCTTATGCGCAAAAGTGAAGAGTTGTAATCGGCATGGATGAATAATTTCGAATGCATTTAATCAATCAAAGTCCTCGAAAAATCACTTAAAATGTTCGGGAGATTGCCCATGATTCCACAAACAAACGTTCATCAAAGTACGATTGTTTGCTTTCACGTATTTTTTTAGTTTAATAACTTTTATAATTTTTATAATTATGATTGAAAGCGTGCTATTGTAACGAAATGCCTTTAGTAAGCTAAGATTGCTTTCTCATGTTAAGATTTCGTTGTTTTCTTAGGTTAAAAAAACTGCTAATTATGCGTGTTTAGCATCAATCGGATACTCTGCTTGCAAAACGCTTAGTTAGAGATGCCATGAAAAAACAATCTGGCTTAGTATTCGACTATTCGTATGTTAGGTAGGCTTATGGCTTGATAGTTATATTGTGCTAATGTTGCTGCTTGCTTTTTCATTTAAAATGTTATTGACTTCGACTTGAATTTCTCATTATACAGTAGGAGACCTATACATTAATAGGCCCAATACAGCAATACCTTAATCAGTTTGCAAATGTCAAAAATACTTTGTAAAAATTGAAATTGAAAAATCTATTTCGTTGCGAACTTGGATAGAAGATCTTTGCGTGTGAAATTCCGCTGAAATGAAGCAGGAAATCCCATTTAAACTAATTCACTCTGCTTACAAATTTCACAGCTGTCGTTTTGCAGGCGACTGCCTATGCCATGTAAACCTAAATCTCTACAACAATCTACAGGATATGTCATGACGTAATATAGCATATAAAGCCAGAAGAAGCAGTTCCAGTGTCGGAACGAGGGGGCGAAGGGTACTTTGTTGACAGTCCCCCGGCCCCGGGCGAGGGGCCCCAAAGAGGGGTCTGGGTTAGAGTTAAGGTTAGGGTTAACCCTAAACCCTAACCCTAGAAGCGATGTGGTGACGACCTTTTTTGCTCGTCAACACTATAAACGTGGACGACGACCTTTTTTGCTTGTCAGCCCGAAACTGTGGGGCCCCATATCAAGAATGACCCCGGGCCCCCAAAAGTCACGCTACGCCACTGAGCAGCTCTAACAGTGTGCTTGAAAGAAAATGACTTAATCTTTAAATATTGCATATCAATAAACATCACAAACAAAACTCAAAGCTCCTTGCATTCAGGTTACTAATCATAATCTTATCAGAAAAGCTTCTACCATTCTATCACAAGCATTGATAGTCCAGTAAATCAACAAAATCATAAAATTGCGACAAAATATTATGATAAAGTGATGACATTCAAGCAATGAGCATGACGTCACTTGTGAAGTTGTGATGACGATGATGATGAAAAATACTTGTTAGACAACAAAATTGAGGCAGGTTTTACAAAAATTGGCACAATAATAATAATAATAATAATAATAATGCACTTTTATAGCTGAAATTGTAATGCACGAAAGGATCAGTCAATAGTACTACAAATCTATCAGCTAAAATCCGATCTATTCCAGAGTTCAACTACATACAGTGGAAATTAGAAAGACAAATAACGGAGGAAGTCAGCTGGAGGAGGTGTGCCTTCAGTCGAGATTTGAAAATATTCACGTCGCTAGGAGCAGGGTCGGATTAAGGTCCGAGTGGGCCGAGGGGCTGAGAAAAAAAGGCCGTCGGCTATACTTAGAATCTCTGACAGGCAAAAAAAGGTTATCTCCCTTCCAAATCGTGCTGAAAAACGTGCTGACAAGCAGAGCCGTAACTAGGGGCGAGGGGGGGGGCAGTGCGCCGACCGAGGGGACGCTTTTTTGAGTGTGAATAAAAAATTTACTGGGTGTGAATAAAAGTAAAAGAAAAACCGTGACGACTAAAAAAGGTCATCGCCCCAAAAATGGGGTGTTTATTTACCCCTAGGATAGGAAAGGAATAAGAAAACTGACGACTAAAAAGGTCATCGCCGAAATCTCGAAATTTAGGGGCGCAAAATGGAAATCTTGCCTCGGGCGCCCAAAACCCTAGTTACGGCTCTGCTGACAAGCAAAAAAAGGTTATCTCGAAAATCGGTGGGCCTATTTTCATGATGGGCCGGGGGGCTACAGCCCTCTGAGCCCCCGCCTTAATATGGCCCTGGCTAGGAGGACTGATTGGCAGTCGAAGAGAGCTCCAATTTTTACAAGCTGCTATATCCTTACTACAGCGTTGTTTCTTTTTAGTTGTGCTTGCCAGGCATTGTAGTAGCTATTTAAATCTCAATATCCTACTACGAGGGCGGGAAGATAGCATACATGTAAGTGGTTACACGCTGGAGAGACGCACGAAGGAACGAGGTTCACCGTTCATGCCTAGGTCGACTGTCTTCATTCGCGGTGGCAACTGAGTAAGCCGCGAATTGAACAGGCGCCTTACACGAGAACACTAGTCCTGTATCATGCGCACTTAAGAATTTGACGTTTAGATTGGCAATCATCAATTCGATGACATTGATTACGCTGATGACACCCTGCTGTTCACTCTGCGCACCAACTGAACAAAATCATTCCACAGCTGTGAGCTCGCAGCAAACCCTGTCGGCCTGCACAGAGATGGCCATGGGTTGGGTTAACCCATGGGTTGGATTGGGTCAGACTAGACAATATTTACGGTGAGCTGGGTCAGAAAATAGGTCATGGTTTAAGAAATTGCAATGTATTAGGTCTACGGTAGGTTGGGTTGGAACTTGGATTGGATCAAGTAACTCTATTGCCGGCATGGGTTGTGTTCTGTAGGAGATGTGATGAGTTTTGGAGATTTGATGGGTTGGTTGGGTTCTAAAAAATGGACCTGTGTATATCCCTAGACCTGCACACCAATTGGAACAAGATCCAATAGCAGAACATGGGATCAGTACCTTCTCCTCCATCTGCGACAGTTGACGAACACTCCTTGTGGAATCTGTCTCAACATTCACATATTTTGGGTTCAGATATTGAGAGCGAAGGCTACCTACACGAGAAATCACGAGACGTATTGGAATGGTGAGCAGGTTGATGGGACTCCTCGACCGAGTATGGAGGCAGTAAGAATTTTAGACTTTGTACAAAACTAAGACTATACAGTTCTCTTTATCTTTATCTTCTTGACGACTTCTATAGCGCCGTACGCACGACGAAGGTCGAAGTCAAAGGCGCTTTGACATACTTTGGCATGCCGATGGGGAACGTCGGATAACAGAGACAGCGTAAAGTCAGCCCTGATGGAAACGACGGAAATCGCCGCCCAAATCTCTTGTACTCAGTGCTCTCTTATAATGTATGGATCTGAAACATGGACACTGAGGAACGTCGACCAAACTCGTCTACAGTCCTCGTCTACCAACCTATACACACGACAGCTCTGTTATTAATTAACTCTGTTATTGATGTTAATTTAAATTTTATTGCATTAATGTACGAAATTCATTTTTCTCATTGATTGAGCCATTTAATCGAAAATAATTAATTGAAAGGCGTGGAGTTCTGCACAAGTTTTTATTTTAATTTTGCTTAGTTTATAGATATTGATGTATTCAAATTTCTCAATTAATTTATTCTTTAGACGAATTTAGTATTCGAATCTAGTAAATATAACTTGGAAAGGAAACTCTGTTTTTTGCTTTCGGAGCCCTTTAGCAGTTATAACTAGCTGCCGGTAAGGATTCATCAATGTCTGCTGCATTAAAGCATTTGAAATAACTAGCATACTAACTCGTACCAAGTGATGACTGACAAGGAGAAATTCAGAAAAAAACCGGATTTTGCAAATGAAAATTTATTGTAGGATTTATACAAACAGATCTAAATAAATGCAGCGTTCTGAATCAGTATTCGAGAGCCTTTTGATTATTATTATTTATTATTATTATTATTATTATTATTATTATTATTATTATTATTATTATTATTATTATTATTATTATTATTGCAATGGCACGACTTAGAACCGGAAGCTTTCCTCCGCACTTCATCGAAATCCTATGAACATCTTTCAGTTTAATAATTATTGCAAGGACTGCAGGCTTATCTCAAAAGGACGTCGTTTTCACACGAGAGTTAATGCTTTGACTAGGCGATTTTTCAGAAATATGCGGGACTCAGAGGTCCTAAATATGCGGGGAAAATACGGAAAATTTTCATCTATGCGCCAAAATTTCATATTTATGCACTTATTTCACCTCACCTATTTTCGGAAATTGTCGTGTTTTACGGCAAGAAGGCCGACCAGCAAAGAATCTCATTCAAACAAGCTTTCATCCCCTATAATTATATTCCTATTTTAGGAAAATAGCAAGATGTGCTGTATATGGCGACGAAAATAGCGGAAAATGCGTATAAAATTGTCGCATATTTATGCAGAAATTGCATATGGAGAAAAACGGAAGAAAATACAGCGCATTAAAAATTGTCAAATATGCGATGACATACTTATAACTGCATTAAACAGGCAGCCCTATTTGCAAGACACATGACACGTGCTGACAGCTACAGTGACCTCGTCACCTTTGCTTTGTATGAGACTGAGTACGGTTTCTGTCCGTTCGAAGCAATAAAGAATACCCATCCCCATGGACCATCTATATAAGGTTCGAGCAATCTCCACTAGAACAAAAGTTACAGGCGCCCATCGTCTTCTGACGGACGCGTCTACAAATAAACCTACGACACGCGTTCCACTTGAACGCACCTGGTGGTCTGCAGCCGATCTCCTGACATCTCCTGCATCGACGTGTCATCGGCAGAATCTTCTACAGCTCTCGTTGTCAGCACAATCGAGTTTTTGGAGAAGCTCAACCGAGACTGCAGGTCTGCTAGGGCACTCACTGCTTATCAGATTTTAGATCTAATGACATTATGTGATCTGTTATTATTATTTTTTTTTTTTCCATCCTTCCTTGTGCAATATTTTTTAAGTATTTGGTCATTATTTATTACCGTATTGAATTAATAGTTTTGTCTAAATAAGCAGCTAATTCTTTTGTCCCCTTTCTTGCTCATCGGGTAGGCCTAAAGTAAATGCTTATAAAAGCGTGCAATGATAATGCCTATGTAAATTCTTGACTGTACGAAACAAAATTCTTGCTTTCCTTTTCCAATTTTCTCCAACGACAGGTAATGGCAGAAAGAATAATAGAGTGTTGCAGACTCTGCAATCTTGGCGTTCCAGAAACTTGAAGATGGAATGCAAGAAATCGGTTTTGCAAAGGAATTCACCTTCTACTCAATAAAGCAAGGCTATTAATTCGGTGCAGTAGGCCTAACCAGGAATTAAATAATGTTCAAATACTTACAAAATCTGCAAAATGTAGAGAAATATCCAGCAAAGAATGGAAACTAACAGATAAGGAATGCATACCGTGAAAATAGGAAATATGCAGAAAATAAATAATTGGAGAGCAATCTGTACGATCAATAAATAAAGAGCGACGAGAAACTCCAAACACTTTGATGGAACGCCGGTAGAATTGCTTCGATTAGAATAGGAAATGACAGAGGGACAGAGAGAGAGAGAGAGAGAGACAGACACAGACAGACAGACAGACAGACAGGGAGACAGAGAACAGAGAAATCATCAGACATGCATACGAATATGGGAAACAGATTATAGGTCACAATAAGCAGAATCCACGTGGTATATCCGTAAAAATGACATTTAAATGTATCAATTGACTGATAAGTTCACCTCTGTCACGTGCTTAAAAATTATTTTAAGAACTATAGTGTAATGGTAAATGGAAAGTAAACAGAATAATTTCAGAAGACATTTTGCAAGACTGTGAACAAATGACGCTAAATCAAATAAGGGGCTGTCTATTAATTACGTCAACAATTTAGGGGGAGGGGTTGAAAAAGTTTGACAGTTGTTGACAGGGGAGGGGGTCAAGAGAAGTTGACGTCAACAATTTTACTTTTTTGCAAATAATCAAAAAAAAGGAAATTTCATGGAATACTACTTCTTACAATGGAAAAAGCATTTTGACACTCGATGAGCAAAAAAGGGAAAAATGGTTATCACCGCAAAAATAATAACCTTGTTATTGTGACCTGTCATTGATCTTGAGGGAGGGTCAAAAGTTTTTGACGTAATTATAGGAGTGTAAGTGAAAGTTGACAGTTGTTGACAAGGGGGAGGGGTCAAAAATTGCCCAAAAATTGTTGACATAATTAATGGACAGCCCATAACAGGATGTCGGAAAAGGTGCCGAAAGACTGACAAAACAAAAGCAGTCGTCTGGAAAATTTACTAAACTTGCTAGTCAGACCAAGCCAAAAATAAAAAATGTCTGGCTATATAATTTAAAGGAAACTCTTTGAAATACCTCAAACACTCTTTGAAAAGTTTCAAAATCGTAAAACAATCAGGTATATTCGTTACTTGATGATGTAGACATCATCAAGTAACGAATATACCTAATTGTGAATATAAGCATAGGAACTATTAAAATATTTTGTAGAAAAGTTTAATGATGATGATGATGATGATGATGATGATAATAATAATAATAATAATAATAATAATAATAATAATAATAATAATAATAATAGCAATATAAAAAATAATAATAACAGGGAAAGCGCGATGAACATGATAATGCCAACAAGAAATTAATGAAACAGAAACAATTAACGGGATATAATTAATTATATACATATATATAATCCATTATTATATATATATAATTATATATATATATATATATATATATATATTGCAAAAGACATGCATTAAAATGTAAACATGAAAACACTGAAATGAACAAGCGCTGTTTCAATACGATTCAACTGACTAATAGCTAATTATGCAGAATTAAGGCTACGTACCGAGCCTTTATACCCTGCCGATTTTCCCAGAACCGGGGACTCACCGCGGTAAACACAGAATTTGACTGATGATTCTTTGCAAAATGTGTATTGAAATAGGGCTTAAAATTGAAAAATTCACATCTCTCTGCATAAAACAAGTTTATGAAGGACAATAAAAATCTGTTTATAAACGTGTATATTGCTGTTGATGTTGTCTTTAAGTAATCCAAAGAATGAAGTGTGCTCAAGTCATTTCCTTAACCTCTCTGCTTGTGCTTTGCGCTGTTCAATGGAGCTCGGCAGCTCCTCCTCCGGATATTGTAACAGATTTTGGAATAAACCTGTACAAGGAGATAAGCAGTAAGAATACAGGAAAGAACGTTTTCTTCTCTCCGATCAGTATTTCGACGGCATTTGGCATGGTTCTACTTGGAGCCGGAGGAAACACAAGAACGCAGTTGAAAAACGTTCTTAGACTCGATTCATTCAAAAACGATGTCGACATTTGTAAGGCATACAAAAAACTTATAGAAACACTGGCGCTGACGGATAGCAACTACACTGTCCATTTGGCCGATCGACTCTTTGGAAGTAAAAGGCTTACGTACAGAACACAATATCTGAAGGATTCTATTAAATGTTTCCACTCAACTTTGGAAAGTCTGGACTTCAGCAAAACCGAGGAAAGTCGACAACGCATAAACAAATGGATCTTCAATCAGACTGACGGAAAGATTAAAGACATTCTGTCGCCAGAAAGCATTGATTTGTCTACAGTTCTAGTAATCGTCAACGCCATTCATTTCATAGCTGAATGGAAATATCCTTTCAATGTAAAATTGACTAAACCAGGTATTTTTACAACTTTAAAAGATGAAAAGATTCAATGAATATGATGAATTTGCCCTTAGCCATGACTTAATTATTCCTATTCCGAAGAACTCAAAAGCGACATGTTACAACTTCCATTTCTTGGAAACAGAGTTTCAATGTTCATTCTTCTTCCTCGAAATCGTGACGTTTATTTGGTGCAGGAAAAGTTGACGGCGGAAATTCTGGTGAAATTGCGCAAAACCCTTCAACCACGCTATGTCAAAGTAATTCTTCCGAAGTTTAGAATCGATCAGTTTATTCCATTGAAGACACATTTACAGTCGTTGGGCATGACAGACCTCTTTGACAGAACGAAATCCAATCTTTCCGGAATTCTTGAACGTGGCGGGCCTCTGTACGCTTCTGGAGCAGCTCATAAAAGCTACGTCGACGTCAACGAACACGGGGTGGAAGCGGCTGCAGCGACTGCAATCACCATACTCCCTACTAGTAGTCCGAAACCGATCGTTTTCGACGCTAGAACACCATTCCTGTTTCTGATAAAAGACGATGCCGCAAACGTCATCCTGTTCTGTGGACATGTGATGACAGAACCAACGCAGAATGACGTCCTTGAGTGATTCAATTAATCCTCGGTCTACATCGGCAGTTCGTCCACTTCACCATTCACTGGTCACCATTCATTTAAATCCGACTGTTTATTTAAAAATGACATATTTAAACATACCAGCTAATGGACTTTGGCTCAAACATAAATGATTCGCTGAATATATTTTCATTTGAATAAAAAAATGAATTATAGTCTGATTGTCATGTCGGTCTTGAGTTCTAATCTAGTTAAATAATGTTTTAAATATAAAAGCTGCCTTTAATAGGTCTGTTAACAACTTTAGCCTAAGATTTAGTTCGTTTTCTGGTCAAATTTAAGAACTATCACATTTTTAACCTATCAAATTTACCTGCTATTCATAACATTTTTGCCTAAACTCTAAAGTGTCATAAAAACATCATGTTTTTCTGGAATTAGTGTATTGTAGACTGACCTTGGCTGCAGGTGTTAATGTCATTATTTATTTGCTTCTCAGAATTAAACAGCGCATATTTGTCATTCTCTTTATTACCTACTTGTCTAATTACTCTAGTGCAGTGGTTCTTGAGCTTTTTCAGGCCACGGACCGGCAATAGCCTTTTCTTTAATCTGACGGACCGCCAGCTTGAATGGCACGCGCAATATATATATATATATATATATATATATATATATATATATATCGGTACTTAATTCCCGATCTTGTAAAAAATTGCCCGGAGACAAAAATTAGTTTGTGTGACAACTGTGTGTGTGTCTTCAAAGTGTATATGGTCAGACCTATCCTCTTTGGGGGAACTCTTCTGGCCCTAAGAAAAAAGCCGGTGGATTGCGTCCAATCGCAATAGGCTATTTTTGGCGCCGCCCAGCTTCCAAATGCACTGCAAACTTTGCCCTGTCTAGGGTATCTGACTACCTGGCAATGGCGGCTCTAGGATTTGGCAAGTGGGGGCCTTTGGGGTGGCAACTTCTAATCATGGAGGGGCCAACCATTTGTTGGTAGGTATGTAGTATTAAGTATAGGGTCCCAACAGGGGGGCCACTGGGGGCAGGCACTCAATAGAGGGCACGGGCCCCCGGAGCCCCCCTGTGGAGCCGCCACTGCTACCTGGCCCTCTGCAGGTCGGGATGGAATGCCCAGGGGGTTGTGAAGCGGCAGTGCACGCAACCAGACGTTTCTTGGAAGCAATGCCAGATAACAACGGTATCGTAAAACTGGACTTCAGTAACGCGTTTAACAGCGTGTAGAGAGACAGAATGCTTTCCGCCCAAACGAACATTCTGCCAGAACTCTCGAAGTACGGTCTTCTGTCCAAGTCTTCTAAAATTTGGCAAATTTCGGATGTCCTCGCAAATGGGCTCCCAACAAGGCGACCCTTTGGTCCACTGCTTTTTTGCCTGCCGCTGCAGCCCATCCTGAGAAAGTTAAAAGCCGCGCTTATTCTGGGATATCTTGATGACGTCACCTTGGGCGGCGGTGACGCAAACAGCGTCGCAAGCGATGTTGAAGTAATTGAGCGGGAATGTAAAGAGCTGGGTCTGTCTCTGAACCATCGCAAATGCGAGAATATATCCAAAGGCCCAATCCCATGCAGCTACTGACACTTCGCTTGACATCTTTCAACGCATAAAGCCCCAAGACGCTATCCTCCTTGAGGCCCCTCTTTCCATCACTCAGACCTTTGGGTCCCTGATGTCACGCCGCACTAACGAGCTAAACACGGCACTGAACCGCTTGTCGCTGATCGCTAAACAGGACGCCTAATTTTGCTTTGGATGTCCCTTACCCATTCTAAACTTTTGCACCTTTTACGATGCACGCCACGCACAGGCCACCCACTATTAGAAAACTTCGACGACGCTATGCGTGAGGGGCTGAACCAAATTCTTAATTTGCGTCTGTCAGACAGCCAATAGGTACAGGCTACGCTCCCAATCAGAGATGGGGGACTGGGGATTCGCCGGGTGTCTGCGCTTGCATCGTCTACCTTATTGGCTTCAGCTGCGAGCATCCAAGATCTCCAGTCGTCCATTCTTCTGAAAGGAAGTCTGCCTACGGACCCACGTGAGACCGAGATCATCGCCCAGTGGAGGGAAATGAGCCAAATGGATAATCCAGGTTCACCCTCTCCACAAGCAGTCCACTTGGGATCGACCTCTGATTCAGGGAATAACCACTGCTCCAATCTGATCAACGGCAATACCATCAGGCACGTCTACGATCGAAAACAGCTTCCTGACTGCATGGACGTCGAGAACTCGTCGGCCTCCGCCTCGGTGCCATCTCATCTGCCCGTTTTGAAATATTGTCCAATTTTCTTGCTCAATTTTTGTGTCGCGCAATTTATTTTGTTCATTCCATCTGTCAATGAACCACCAGGGCGTAGGGACTTTATATCGATATATATATACCCCCTTAAAAAATCCGACTACCTCAAAAATGTAGGTTACCGTTTTGTTCAAAAAATTAACATGATTTTGATTTTGAAATAGCAATGACGTTAAGATTTGTACCCCCTCCCAAATCAAATGCCTTGCTACACCGCTGAGTTCAGCCATCTATTTGTTCAGTTTCGACGTTCAAGATGGGTGTCACTTGACAATTAAGCGGCAGTCATGGTCGACCACGGAGACATTAGCAGTTCCGATTGATCAAAAAAGTCCATTAATTAAAATGTCGCAGATCTAATTTAGGGATGGAGTACCCCGCTGTTTTTGTTTAAAGATTTTCTTAATAATGCCACCCGTGGCCTTTCCGGTGCTGATCCCCGTGTTTTGGCCAACAGCCCATGGCTAAGTCTCGACGGACGCAGATTTTCAACCTAGACAACTAGGTAGTCGCATTTGATGTTAGTCTTCTACCGCCCTCTACGATTAAGGCTGAGTCGACCTTTCTATTTGAACCCGTGTCGTCGGCGTGCCTGCCCAGTCATATTACCACTCGTCTATCTTCCCGCCCCAATAATGCGTATTAAATAAATAAATAAACAATGCAAAATATTGCCAAATATTTGCGTTTCAAAAATCAGAAGAACCTTTGTTGTGGCAGACCTATAATATAATATAGAATATAATATAATATAGTTAATATAATATAATATAATTTTAATATAATATAATATAATATAATATAATATAATTTATAATATAATATAATATAATATAATATAATATAATATAATATAATATAATATAATATAATATAATATAATATAATATAATATAATATAATATAATATAATATAATATAATATAATATAATATAATATAATATAATATAATATAATATAATATAATATAATATAATATAATATAATATAATATAATATAATATAATATAATATAATATAATATAATATAATATAATATAATATAATATAATATAATATAATATAATATAATATAATATAATATAATATAATATAATATAATATAATATAATATAATATAATATAATATAGTACAATATAATATAATATAATATTTGTCGATATAATATATTATACATATATAAAAAAAAAAATAAAATATACCCTCAAATTTTATAGTAAAAAAAAAATAAATTCGTGGCTAGTAACCACCCGAATAGCGTTCTGACAAAACCTGATAAAATGATCTCGTGGCACGCCGCCGGCCGTAGCCTGATTTGGGATGTAACCGTATCATCGCTGCCACCCACGTATTTGTATAAGTCCGTTCTGACAACAGATTACATTTTCTTGCCAATGGCCTTTGAGTCCTCGAAGTCAAGATTTTCATCAGACAATTAGGTCGTCGCATTTCAGAGTCTTCCGGAGACAAAAGGAAGGAAGCTTTCTCAGCGTTTGTCACGCCACAACGCTCAATGCAATATCGTTTCATTTTCCGTACCTATAACCTGACTAGAGTTAACACACATTAATTTTTGTATCGGACAATTTTTTCATCATAAGACCTTTGAATGCCTTATATATATATATATATATATATATATATAACTCATAATTATAGTGTATAATCATATAACTCAAATAATATTAATATATTCACAGAAATGGTTCCTGGATCTATGAAAGGATTTTCTACACCCCCATGAGGTCCATGGTGCAATTTTTGCAGGGGGATGACACCTAGACTTTACCCTTCCCTGTGATGCCAATTCCAGTGACGCCTCTGGGGAGGGAGAGAACGAACGAAACGGAGTAACGATTTTATGCAGTTTATGTTTTTCATTCATTGAGTTGCCAGATTAAAAGCTATCAATAAGGCTAAATGGCAGTCGTCAGACAAAATCCACAATATTTCTATTTCCGTTGTTTTAAAAATCTTTTAGACATCGATTTGTGCATTTATCCGTATTTGATTTACATTTCTTTGTTTCCCAAAGACGAATTTAACTGATTCCTTTGAAATGCAGCGACGTTCAACGCGTTCACATTTTTATATTTCCAAAATAAATGCATCATTTTTGGATTATTATTATTATTATTATTATTATTATTATTATTATTATCATCATCATCATCATCATCATTATTATTATTATTCAGGACGATTTATATAGCGCTGTAACATAGTTAAAAACCCAAATCAAAGGCGCTTTGACAGCACTGACATGTTAATGAAGGTCGGAAGGTGGCTATATCGAAAATCCATTCTGATAGAAAGAACTCGATGCCGTGAAGAAATCCGGTGCCGAGTCCTTAAGAAGCGGTCCTTCACAAGAAAACTGCAGCATTGACACGTCAGCGAGGAACAGAAGATGATGTTACAGGTCCGCGAGCTGGTAGTAAAAGTTCTCCGCGCGATAAGATACGGCGGTGAATCCAAAGTAGCCGTCTTCCGCGAGAGTATATTGGATGTTTCTAAATTTTCTGAGAACTACACGAAGCTCTGCGCCACAGAGTTAAGTTATTTATTGAGCACACTCGCAGCTAATCTCAAAACTCTTAGGAGCATAGGTCTATATTCTTCTTCAGGTGCTCTGCTCAGGCACAGGTTCCGTATTCCACTTCATCCTATCTCCAGGGCCATCTTTTGACTTTTAGACGCCCTAGGCAGATTTGAGTTTAGTTATTATTATTATTCATGCCAAGAATAGCAAGACAAATGAAAGAATATTACATTATATTCATTCATTCATTTATTCATTCATTCATTATTCTATCAAAAAACGCCTAAAATTTTTTCTTTCCCGTTTTATTTCGCCCCTAAAATTTTTTCGCCCCTAGGCAGTGCCTAGGCCTTAAGGTGGCCCTGCTTATCTCGAGCTTTTCTGTTCAGGGTCTCGTATTTGTTCTTTGTTGTCGGTTCGAACATTTACTGAAGCATCGTTGTCCTAGGTCGTCCTCTGTGTGTAGTTTCTCTGCAGCCAGCTTTCCAGTGTTTATTCTAGCCAAACATTTCAAAATCCCCCTTGATATTGGGGGGGATTTTGAAATGTTTGGGAGACAAGGTTTGAGTTTACACACGTTTGGGGGAAATTTCCATTCCCCCAGCCAACATTAAAAAAATTGGGGGGAATTTTCAAACTGGGGGGGGGAATTCCCCCCTAAAAAGGCCTAGAATAAACACTGCAGCTTTCCCTCCAGTACTTCTCTTGTTAGGCACTTCCTTATATCAGCACATGCCCTACAGCGTATCAATTTCTTTTCGTACGAATGGTGTTCGTAAAGTTTTTCTTTTCTCCTATCTCGTTCCAGACCTCTTCATTGGTCATCTAATTCTTTCAGCTGAAGTTTTCCATTCTTCTTCAAATCCATATCTAGAATGCCTTTAGTCCATAGTTACTTCTAGTATGATCAATTTGGTGGACTGTTGATATATTCTGGGGTCCTACCCAGTGGCGGCTCTAGGATTTGGCAAGTGGGGGGCCATTGGGGTGGCAACTTCTAATCATGGGGGGCCAACCATTTGTTTAATGTATGTAGCATTAAGTATAGGGCCCCAACTGGGGGACCACTGGGGGGGCAGGCACTCAATAGGGGGGCACGGGCCACCATGCCCCCCCGGTGGAGCCGCCACTGGTCCTACCCCTGCTTTTATGGCGAGCGATAGCATCTTAGCTGCATCATGATTAGGAGGTGTCGCTCTCAGATTGGGGGTTAGGGTGGCGTGTTAGGGGTGCAAAAATATCTCTGCTCTAGTCTCCTTGTGTCCTTTTATTTAAGTGTCCGTGTTTCTCAGGTTTGTCCGCGGGACAGATTTTTCTGTCCCATTCCCATCCTATCACATGGCAATTTATGTCTGTCCCATCCCGTCGTCCCATGGGATTCCCATTATAACATTAATATGAAATATTACTCATGTGTAATACATATCAGATGAAATTATGAATTATGAAATATACGAAAGTTTAGGTTTAATGTCTACTACATACTGTAGGACTACGTGTACAAAGAGACATGTAAAACGACAGAATTTATTAACTCTACTAACTTTTATGTCTCACCACAAAAAATGTAGATGCAAATATTATAGGTAGCGGCTCTAGGATTTGGCAAGTGGGGAGCCGTTGGGATGACATAATTCGATCATATATGCTTAGGGCAAATGTAAACCGACTCTCAAATACTTTTCCGCAATAAATTCATATGGAATATATATCATCATATTTTGACAAATCAAAATATTAAGCAAACTTTTGTTCAGAACTGAGTATCGAACAAGTACTAAAAATCGGTAAGTAAGCTTACATGTGTCTGCAAAGAATTTATGAAACTTCAACTTACCCATTAAGCTGCTGAAAATGAATGCGTCACCGGCAATTACGTCGGCATACGAATCCCATGGGAATCGTGGGATTCCCATGGGACGACAAGTCCCATGGACAAGCCTGGTGCTTCCGCACAGTGTTTAATCTAGGCCGTTTCCGGGGGGAAAATTGCCCTTTCCCCCCAGAAATTTCAAATTCCGCCCGGAAATTTTGGAATACTACATGGACTAACAGCGGCCCCTAGCAGAATTCCCCACCCCGGCTTTGTCAGTTCCCCCCACGGCTTTTTCAGTTCCCTCCCCCCGGAGTCCAGGAGTTTAGATTAAACACTGCTTCTGCACTATAGAACGTCACTGACCAGATTAATGCTTTGGCTAATCGTTTTTCAGACTGCGGTGAGGCTTCTTTTGTCATTTGCTTCCAAATGTCTCTTTCTCCGTAGCAATTCTTCTCTTTAATTCTTGTTGACATTTGGCATTTGTGGTGATCAGACTTCCAAGATAGCAGAACTCTTCTCTGCTTGCTTTATTTCCAGCCTAGCAATGGTTATTTTCATTTTTCCACTGAGACTGAGTCTGCTGATTTTCATTGTAATTGCATTTGTTGGTTTTGGTTTGTATTTGTTGGTTTTGGTTTGTAATTTTTGTACTTGTAAGTTGTAATTGTAATTTATCCCAATGCAATTGGCTGTAATTGATTGTAATTGCAATTGTAAATGACAAAAATCCGTACAATTGTAATTTAATTGTAATTGGTTAAAACGTAATTGACCCATGTCTGACCAACGGGGCTGAAGTCTTCCTCCTGGCTCCCCAACTCAGATGGATTGGTCATGCCATTCGTATGGAAGAGACCAGAATTCTAGAGCAGGCCTTCTAAAACCAGAAGATGGAAGACGGAGCTCGACCACTCAGAAGAACCAGGAAACGATTTAAAGACACACTGAGAAATGCAGCCTCAAAGCCTGCTCAATTCATTCGGAGCAACTCTAGATGATCGTTCAAGATAGGCACACTGGCGGCGCGCTCGCTGCACGCATGGTATTTCAAACTTCGAGGCCCATCGCATCAACTTACTCGAGGGAAAACGTCGGCTTCTTAAAGCAAGACAGCTGACTGCAACGGGGCAGTGGGTGCTTCCCTTGCGACATCTGTCAGCGCCCATATGCCTCTCGTCTTGGCCGTTTTGCTCATCGAGTCCTCGTCTACCAGCCTAAACGCATGACGGCTCTGTTATTAATTAACTCTGCTATTAATGTTAATTGAAATTTTATTAAATTACGAAATTCATTTTCTCTCATTGATTTAGCCATTTGATCGATAATAACTAATTAAAAGGCATGACGTTATATAAAAGCTAATTTTCATTTTAATTTCGATTAGCTAACAGATATTGATGTTTGCAAGTTTCTAAATTAATTTATTCTTCAGACGATTTTAGTAGTCGAATCAAAATAATACAAACTGGAATGGAAACTCCTTTTTTGCTTTCGGTGCTCCTTTAGCAGATAGACCCATAACGAGCTGCCAGTAAGAATTTCTTCATGTCTGCTTTATTAAAGATTTTGAAATACTAATACACCGACTTACGTCAAATGGAGATGTCAAGAAGATGTGGCGGATGCCATAGTAATTATTATTATTATTATTATTATTATTATTATTATTATTATTATTATTATTATTATTATTATTATTATTATTATTATATTGGCATAGGACACGAGTTAGAACCAGACCAGTATCCACACTTCATCGACATTTATACACATATTTAAGTTTAAAAGCAGCAAAGAAAGACTTAACATCACAAATGGACGTCATTTGCACACGACAGTTAATACTTTGATTTACACTTGACATGTATTGACAACTATAGTGATCTCATCGTTTGTGTTGAGTATGAAACTGAGGGTTTCTGTCCGCCCAAAACAATAAAGAATACCCGGTGAGCCTCTATAAATGGTTCGAGCTTTCTCCATTGGAACACACTTGGTGGTCTGCAGCTGATCTCCTGACATCTCCTGGATCGACTTGTCATCGGCAGAATCTTCTACAGCTCCTGTCGTCAGCACTATCGAGTTTTTGGAGAAAGTCATCCGAGACTACAGGTCAGCTAGGTCATTGCTTATCAAAATTTAGATCTAATGACAGTAAATCACCAGTCATTATTTTTTATTTCCATTCTTCAGACAGATTTTAAAAGTATTTTGACATTTCTTAATTTACGATTACTGTAACGACTACTGTACATTAGCTCAATTCAGCAGAAAATTAATAAGTATTTTCTTTGTCGTTTTTTATTGTTCTTTGATAATTTAATAAATGCTTATGAAAACGAGCAGTAACGAAACTTATGTAAAGTGTTCTGACTGTACGAAATAGTTATTTTTGCATTCACTTTCCAATATTCTGGAACGCAAAGAAATGGCAGAGAAAGAGTGAGAAAGAGAAAGAGAGAGATGGCGTTGTAGAAAAATGTGCAGCAAAGAAGGAAAAACTAACAGATAAGGAATGGATACCGTGTAAACAGGAAATATCAAAAAAATAGTTGAACAATAATCTACAAAATGGGCGATCAATAGATAGACTGTAGATAGCGAAGAAAACCCCAAAAGCTTTGATGAGGCGCCTATAGTTTGCTTAGAACATAATATAAATGAGAGAGATAAATAATCACACATGCATAGGAATATGAAAATAGGTTATTGGTCACAGTACTGAGAAGAATCTACGTCTTATATGCATAAAATGAAAACTAAATGCACTGACTGACTGACAATTTATCATCTTTCAGATCTGGTCTTAAAACATACCTGTTTGACTTGGCTTATCCTCCTTAGATTGCTCCCCCGCTGCTCTGACTGATCTTCCGCATTGAACTGGCTCTAATTCTATTTGGATTTGGGGCGCCATCGGCTGATGCCTTTGGCATTATGATAGTGGCGCCATAGAAGTTTATTGATTGATTGACTGATTGACTGAACAATTTCACTTCTGTAACGTGCTTGAACATTTTTAAGAACTATAGTGAAATAACAAATGAGATCGCCAGGAAATTAATATCAGGAGAGTAGCACAGGTTTGCAAATTACAATTATGTGGCAAGAAGAGACAAATTTCAAGTGCTTAATTTCCCATTCAGGAAACAAGTAGTCATTAGAAATCCGTGATGGTTCGAACTTCTAAAAGTGTTTCAACTTCGTGTCACACCAACAGCAATACTTATTATTCATGGCTATGAGTCTGTGATAGATTTGGAATATTCCCAAATCATTAATGTAGGCTAGTTATTATCAGCATCGCTTACAATGTATTGGGTGTCACAAACGTTATCGCAATGTTGTCAAAGCTCAAAAGTCGTACCAAGAATAGCAGAAGATTTTAAAAAGAACACAGAAACTACACTATTGTGGTTCTTAGACAACGACGCTAATCAAATAAACGTGTGCTGTTAACTGTCCAGAAAGAAGAAAAAGTCGCAGAAAGAGACAACTCAAATACTGCAAGTCAGGCAAAGTCCAACATAAAAATTTTCGTTGTATATTTAAGGAAATCTCTTTGAAATACTCCTAAGACTGAAAAATTTCCAAACCATTAAACAGCCAGGTATTCGTTGGTTGCTGAAGTCAGTAATTCTAGTTTAAAATTAAGAAATTCTGCCACGAAGTTTAATAATAATAATAATAATAATAATAATAATAATAATAATAATAATAATAATAATAATAATAATAATAATAATAATAATAATAATAACAACATATATAATAATAACATGGGTAGACTAGTGAAAATTTTATTGACACAAAGAAATCAATGAGGCAGAGGCAATAAATGTCGAGTAGGCCTAATAGATATTTATAAGAAAAAGACAAACTTCAGAATGGAAACAAGAAAGCACTAAAATGAACTAGCAATTCGTCTTGAAGATTTAACCGAATAGCTAATAATATACAACTATAAGGCCAAGTCAAGAGCCTTTTGTGTGATTTTTCTTAGAAACGGAGACGCCCTAGTAAACACCGACAACCAATGCTGTTTCTTTGTAAAAGACTTTCTTGAATTGATAAAAATTAATTATATGTTGATTATTTGTATATCAACATCAAGTAGGCTTATAAAGGACAATGGAAATCTTTTTATAAACGTATATTGCTGTTGATCATAGTTGGTATTTACCCTTGCTGACATAATAAAAAAAGCTTAAATAACCCGTTTTTCCAGAAAGATACGTTATCTTGAATAACATTTGAAAACCTTAAAGTTCATACGAAAACCAGGATCAAAGAGTTCATTCAACTGTTCGACTATGAACTGAAACATGTGAATTGATCATAGTTGTTCGTAACGTTGTCTTGTAATGACTATTTTCTACAGTAACGCTGGATAAACCAATTTACTCAACTATCGAGTTACCAACCGCCGTTCCAAGTGCTTTTGCCTTGTCTACATTGCATTCGACCTCCCCGCTAGACAAGCATTGTTCGCCTGATTTCGCCCTAGGGAAGAAGTGCATATGGGCAATTATTGGACACTGGCAAGCACTAATAATTGGCTCAGAATTTCCATCCACCGAAGGTCCATACCTCGTTTGCTAGAACACAAAGACCGCAAACTGGGCATGTCCAAAGAGCAATTAACCCGAGAAGAGAAAGATTTTTTTTACAATGAAGCAGTATGATCGAACCAGAGAACACAGCATGAAACTGTTCAAGAAATGGGTTGGGAGACATAAACAGCATTTTTAGAGCAAGAGTGGTGGACAGATGGAATGAACTGGACGAGGGGATAGTAACGGCTACAACTGTAAACGAGTTCAAAATAAACCTCAGTAGTTTAGGATATTAGATTGGACGGGAACAACAGTGGTTCTCACACAGGGCAGTCCCTACTGAACCACTTTAAACCTTGTTATATTATATTATATTATAACCCTGGGGCTCTCACCTGCTCCAAATACCCACTACACTGTAGATACTGGACGTTTTCGTGCAGGAAAGTGACGCCATAGTCATCATAAAATATCAATTAATTACTGTAGTAAATAATTAAATAGCAAAAACGTTAATCTTAATGCTGAAAAGCAAAAGTACTTTAGAAATTCAATTTACGTTTTAAAAAGGTAAATAACCTTCACAAAATAAATTACCTTAGATACATTTTTTCAAAATCGTACGTAACCTTAAAGAACATTACGAACAACTATGCTGTTGATGTTGTCTTTAAGTAATCCAAAGAATGAAGTGTGCTCAAGTCATTTCCTTAAGCACTCTACTTGTGCTTTGCGCTTTTCAATGGAGCTCGGCAGCTAATCCTCCGGACATTACAGTGGAATTCGGAATAAACACGTACAAAGAGATATACAGTAAGAATACAGGAAGGAACGTTTTCTTTTCTCCGATCAGTATTAAGACGGCGTTTGCCATGGTTCATCTTGGAGCCGGAGGAAACACAAGAACGCAGTTGAAAAACGTTCTCAAGTTCAACTCATCAAAAACCGATGAAGAGAATTATAAGGACATTAAAACAGTTATTGAAATACTGTTGAAGACCAAAAATGTCCATTTGGCCCATCGACTATTTGTAAGTAAAAAATTTACTTACAGCGATGAATATCAGAAAAATCTCAAGACTACTTCCAACAAACTTTGCAAAGTGTGGACTTCAACCAAGCCGAGGACAGTCGAAAACTTATAAACGACTGGGTCTTGAAACAGACAGGCGGAAAGATTAAAGAATTTCTTTTGCAAGGAAGCATTACAAAATCGACAGTTCTAGAAATCATCGACGCCATTCATGTTGTAGCTCCATGGAAATGTCCTTTCAACATTAAAGACACTAAACCAGGAACTTTTACCACATCAAAAGATGAAGAGATTGAACTGGATATGATGCATTTGCGGCCAACGACCCTTAATTATGGCGTTTCCAAAACACTCGACTGCGAAATAGTTGAACTGACGTTTGCTCGAGGCGAACTTTCGATGTTCTTTGTTCTTCCTCGAGGTAAATTAGAAACAGTGCAGAATAAGCTGACTGCGAAAGCTCTAACAGAAGCATACAAAAGCCTTAAGAAAACCCCAGTCGAATTACATCTTCCGAAGTTTGAAACTGATCAGCGTATTAACGTAAAGAACTACTTAAAGTCGCAGGGGGTGATAGACCTGTATGACGTGAAGAAATCCAATCTTTCCGGAATGCTTACTAAAGGCGGTCTTGGACTGTACGCGACTGAAACGACGCATAAAACTTTTTGGGCGATCAACGAATACGGACTAAATGTAGGCCTAGATATTACAAAACCCACGGACTGTCCACCGGTTAAGGATAAGCCAATTGTTCTCAAATTTAACAAACCATTCCTGATTTTGATTAAAGACATGACTGCAAATGTCGCTCTGCTTTGTGGACATGTGCTGGACAAACCAACGACAGGTGACGTTCTGGATTAATCCTCTGTCCACATCGGCAGTTCCTCCACTTCACCGACCATTCGGCCTACGCTGTCCATTGAAATCGTTAAATTGAACATATTTAATGTAAGAAATGCTTTAGTATTAGCATCAGTTGGTGAACATTGCATAACTTTGATAGAAAGTCGCTGAACATATTTCCGTTTGAATGCAACACTAAATAATAGTCTGATTTGTCTTCCCCGCATTGACTTTTAATCCAAACATGTATTGCCTTAAGTATAACGCTGTCTTTAATAGAGTTAAGTTCGCATCTTTATTCGAAGATTTAGTCAACTTTTGGCCACATACCACAACTGGTATATTTTAGCCTATGACATTTGCTTGCTATTTGTAACATTTTAGTCTAAAATGTCATGACAACATCATGTTTATCTGGAATAATTATAATATTGTAGACTAGCTTGGGTTTCAGGTGCTAATGTCATTATTTGCTTCTAAAAATTAAACTTCGCACACATGGCATTCTTGTTGTTCTACTTGTGTCTAATGCATGTCTCACAACAGATCAGAAGAGAATTAAGAAGTTGCGACTGCGATAAAATTAATATATCCCATTATTCATTAGACACACACGCACAATATATCGTGTAGAAACCCCGTTGATGATGATGCTTATTATGATGCAAAATATTTATCAAATAGCAAAATTGTGATGAGGTTTCACAGTACATAATATTATAGTTATAATAATGCAGTTTTATAGCTCAAGTTGTAATACACGAAAATATCAGTCAATGCTACTCTAAATCTACCAGCTAAAATAAGATCAATTCCAAAGTCCAACTGCAGTGGAAATTAGAAGACAGACTTTCGAATGAAAAGTCAGGTGTTGTGAAGTCAATTTTTTAATTTGTTTATATATATAGACGTTGTAGAGATGTGCTTTCCGGCTAGATTTTAAAAATAAATATTCACCTCGATACCAATCCCATTAGGGGCGCTAAATGTGCTTGAACCTCACTTCTTTCGGCTAGCGCTCCAGCACGCAGTATACCACTCTGCCATTCTCCGAAGAACTGACAGACAGACCAAGCGAGTTTCAGAATTTTGGATCCTCAAGTCAAATAAAATACGCACGTATAGTTGCTGCTAAATTTAAAGAGAAAATGAAGACTGGAACGGCGAGGGTGCTTTAGAATGGCCTCGTTCGTCCGAAAACATCCGATAAGTTTGAAACTCATGCTAACAACTATTTATCAAACCAAAAAATTGCTATGCTAAACAATATATTAACAAGAGTAATTTTCAGCTTCATTTATAGCACCAAAGCTCGATCATGCGTATTATATTTTTTGTATCATACGCACGTATTTAACGCATGACTCTTTATCATACGAACTATCATACGAGAGCAAAATACCTTAGACTTTTATAGGCTAACCGTGAAATTGCGTCAATTAGCGCAGTCTGTTAGCCATTTACCTGCACAATGAAATTAAAAGGTGAACAAGTGTCAACGAAGTGAATTTTGGGATCAGTTGCAGTGATGTGGCGTGACGTCGCAATTAATATTGCCTGCTAAGTAGGCACATTATAAATAACCAAGCAGACTTATAAAATATGCTTGTCATCCGCGTATTTTATTTTTTTATTCATACGCACGTATTTTTACGTATTTTATTTTGTCATATACTGTACGAAACTCTTTGAGGGAGGGCTGTCTTCCTGACTCCCAAAAACGAGCCATTGTGCTGCCTGTCATCAAGAAACCTGGTCTTGATCCTAGTGAGCCTCTCAACTTTCGACCCATTTCCAACCTTTCTTTTCTCTCAAAAACCATTGAAAGGCTTATTTTATCACAAATGTTACACTATCTGAATACTGAAAATCTTCTTCCATCCACACAATCTGGTTTCAGACGGTTTCACTCAACTGAAACGACTCTTCTTAGAATTCTTTCTGATGTCTACTCTGCCACTGACTTGTCTGAACTTACATTGCTTGCCTGTTTTGATGTCTCGGGCGCCTTTGATACGGTTGATCATGATATATTGTTGAAACGTCTCAAACTCTCATTTGGGATTTCTGATCAAGCCCTTCTGTGGTTTACATCCTATCTCTCTAACCGTTCTCAAATGATTGTTATGGAGCATTCCCGCTCAAACTGGTTTCATGTTCCTTTTGGTGTTCCCCAAAGGTTCGGTGCTTGGTCCTCTGCTGTACATACTCTATACTGCTGACCTTTGCTCTTTAATTAGCTCGTTTGGTTTCACTGTGCACCTCTATGCTGATGACATTCAAATTTACCGGCATTGCCCTTACTCTTCTTATACTGAGCTCACTCAATCTGTAGACAATGTAATTCCAACTCTTCGGGATTGGATGTTTTCCAATAGACTTCGACTGAACCCTGATAAAACTCAACTTATCTGGCTTGGTACTAAACATCTGCATTCAAAAATTGATTATGACTTACTGAACTCTCTCTTTTTCCTAATCTATCTTTCTCAAATTGTATCAAAAACCTTGGTATTTACTTTGATAATTTGACCTTCAAAGAGCACTTTGCTAGACTCTCTCGATCCTGCTTTTACCAACTTAGGCAAATTAGGGTTATTCGTTCTTCGCTTTCTTTATCTGCAGCCAAATCTCTGGTTCATGCTTTTGTGTCTAATAGGTTAGACTATTGCAATTCTCTTTATCTTGGCCTGCCCAAAAGCTTACTTTCCACTCTGCAATCTGTCCTAAATGCTGCGGCTCGTCTCGTGGCTAAAGCTCCTCGCTACTCTAGCATCTCAGACTTTTTGCTTAACACCCTCCACTGGCTTCCAATTTCTGACCGCATTAAATTCAAACAAGTAATTATTGTTTCCGCAGCACTTCGAGGTCAGGCACCATCTTACATTACTGAGCTTTTCAAATCACCCTCTTCTGCTGCTCATCGCCTGCTCCGCTCCACTGATCAGAAGAATGTTTATGTCCCCAGATCACGCACTGCTCTTACCCAGCGTCGGGCTTTTGCAGTGACTGGACCCTCCCTATGGAATGCCTTAAACCCATCCATTCGGGAATCACTTCTTACTTCCTCGCTCTGCTCAATGCGAAAGCTGAAGTCTCATTACTTTACCCTGCGACTCCAATGCTAGGAGCGCCTCTGAGTAGAAATAGAAGAGGCGCTATACAAATGTCACATTACATTACATTACGTATGATGGAACTTTGTTTAAATAGCATTCATGCGAAAGACATATACTTTCAAAGTATGACTATCCTGGTTACTGTAATATCACTTAGGGGCCGTCCATAAATGATGTAATGCGATTTTGGCCGGTTTTTGACCCCTCACTCGTCACAAGTCGTCACAAAATGTCAGACCCTAAAATGACGTCACAATGCGTTTACCGCTATTTTTAATGTCAAAATTAATATTTCAATGCACTTATTTCTTGAATGAAGCGGGTATTGCAATGAATTCATTTGAAAATACTCATTATAATTATCATAGTTGAAGCGATGTTCAGAAACTTTCTCGAATTATTTTTTAAAAAATGAATTATAAGTGTAAAATACGTTCAACTTTGCGGTAACATAGCATTGCGTTATTAATAACAATATTTAGTATTATTTGCCGTCCCATTTCTGGAAACCCACTCTTCCGTCGTCTCACTTCGTCACAAATGTTTGAACCCATTCCTCTCTCTAAGTGCGTGACATCATTTATGGACAGTCCCTTACTTGGATTAACAAATTATCCACGAAGGACAAACTTTACCCATAGGTTTTCATGATCATTATTTGCTCGATTTTGATAGGCCTGCTCATTAATATTGCGATGACGCTACCGAGACAGTATAAGAAATTGGTTCTCGCTAGCTTAGGGGCGGATAGTGAGCAAGCCTATTCTAATGGCGTGACACACAAGGTTTCATTATGAAACAAGCAGTGTTGATAATTATTAATAAGGTAAGTCACAGTGGACATTGCATAAGAACTGCCAAATGCAGGAACTTAACCCAAAGTTATTTGTAGCAGCGGTTCCCAAACTGAGGTCCGCGGACCGAAGGGGGTCCGCGGAGGATATGGCGAGGGTCCGCGGGAGCATTAGCAGACTTTGTTCTCAAATTATGTGCGCCGGTAGAGCCATCAATAACAATAATAATATATAAATCATTGTATATAGTATACTAGAGCCACATGATAATATCTTGATATAGACCAATACTAACACCGCCAACCAGAGTATAATATTAGTGGGAAAGCGGGAACACCAAGGAGGTCACGCGACAGCGTGCGAGAGGTACCAGCAGACGACATCAGTTTATTTCATTGAAAGTCCTTATTCAGAATGCTATTTATAACAGATTTTGTTTCATTAAAGAAATATTAAATTAATATTACAGAAATATTTCGCTCCGTACTGTGCTTAGTCAGTTAATTACCAGCCGCCTGGCCCTGGAGAGAAAAAAGAGAAAATTAAAGGCGTGTCAGTACTTTGTTCATGTAATTCTGACACACAAATTCCTCTGGTCGCCACCAGACCACCTTAGAGCTGCATCTATTAATCATAAACAAAGACCATCAGACCTCAGCAACAATCAGAAATAATAGTACGCAGCATCACACGCTATTCAGAGTTATAGAGCTTAGACCATATAGTGGCTAACAGAAGAATTGAGAAAATTTAAAAAAACAGTAATGAACACGTCAAAAACACAGATAAAACCCTCATATGAATTTAGTCTCTTAGCCATTAAAAATAAGTGAACAATAATGAAAACAATCCGGACTTTTCGTTGAAAATGACTTGCGTGCGTGCGCGTCAAAATACAATCAAGAATTGACAGTCTGTGCAAAAAAGCAGGCACATACATCCATCTCATTAACAGTAATAATTGTATTTAAGATAACTGACGGAGTAGCTGATGCTGTAATGTAACAACGTTTGTTCAGTGTTTAATTGTTCAAAGGTATAATGATTGTCCGCATCGTCGTCTTAGGAAAAGCGCCGCAAGCCAACTGGTGTTGTAGGAATAGTCTGTCCGTTATTTTAATTAAATATTAACTGTAACATTCACTGTTAAATAATGTGGGTGGTCCGCAAGCTAAGCTGGGGACAAAGTAGGGGTCCGCAATGCAAAAAGTTTGGGAACCTCTGATTTATAGCCATATTCATAATTAATATTGTCAACAATAATTCTTATATTTCAAACGCTACGGACCGCTATGGTAGTCATTCCTGCAGAAAGTTCTACAACGGTCACTTCAACAAGGATGATTATAAATTGAAACAAGTCCTGTCACGGAACTAAACCATCCAACAGTTCTCGGGAATAATATATAATTAAACGAATCGAAATATAATCGAGTCTAATCAAAATTAAAACTTCACAACATTCTTCAACGAGTCTTCCTTCGCCATCAACCCCATCCTCTCTCTCTCTCTCTTCTCTCTCTCTTTCTCTCTCTCTCTCTTTCTCTTTCTCTCTCTCTCTCTCTCCCAACTGATCAGCATCCATCGTCGAGGTCAACAGACCACCAGAACGAACGCAAGCATCACACGGATAGGCGGATATTTTTATCCGTACCGCTTGTCCTTTGCCAGCGAGACCTGGGCTATGACCAGTCGAGACTGGCAGAAAATCGAGGCATTTCAAACAACGACCCAGCGCCGGGTCTTGAATGTTAGGTGGTTCGACTTTGTACGCAATGACGAGACTTATTCACGATGATCTGGCCAGGAGACAACGCATCCACAAATCCGTCGTCGGCGTCTCGGTCTCTTCGGACATGTAGCACGACTCCAGGTCGAAGTAGACCTGCCTCTGCTGCACTCCGCCTAGCTACATCCGTCCGAGATGGTGTCACATATATGCCCTTGATTTGTATCGACCTCGAGGAAGGCCACCAACCACCTGGCTTTATCAAATCTGTGATGACTGTGGACTAACAACCACCGACGTACTCCATTGTACTTAGGACAGAACGTTATGGACAGCAATCGCAACGGCCACTCCGGCTATGACTGATGACTGATGATGATGATGATGATGATGATGATGATGATGATGATGATGACTTGTCAACGTCTCTGATAGGCTACAGAAATCACAGCAACAAAAATAGACATTATTTCACTGCAAATAGTATGTACAGTACAATATTCAACATTTGCCCAACTGGTTATAAAAGTCGAAAAGCAATAATGAGCTAAATGGAAAGCCAATTGTTTTCAATTAGAATTATTTTGTTTATAATTAGAATTGACAAAAATAGGCAAAGTACTAGTTAAAATATTATTATATAGTTTGTTGATTAAATACTGTAGTTGATTTATTAGAAATTAAATTACCGCACAAGAGGAAAGATCAATAGAAGCGTTTCAAAATAAGTGCATACAAAAGTTAGTACGCACATCATGGACTAAACATAGAATCAACGAATAAGTTTTCAAACTGGCTGGAACAAAGAAAGATCTGCCAAACTACATTAAATCACGCAAATTGTGCTACTTTGGTCACGTGATAAGGCGACAACATGACAACATAGATGGCATCGTGATCACAGGTCTGGTTGAGGGAACAAGGAGAAGCAGACGTCCGAGAATCTGCTCGATCGTCGACATAAAAACGTGGAAAAGAATTAACGGAGTCAAGTTGATGGAAGCCATCAAGGACCGAGCATACTGGACATCCGTGCAGCTTACCATCACGAAGATCACCCGGCTTTCTATTGCGCTCATGATGGGCATTTCTCAAGTCAATTATTTATCAGTCTGCCACAAAAAATATATATAAAAAATCGCCAAAAGGACTACAAACGATGGGGAGATTACGAAAAATCTGGAGCAGCAAGGGCATAAACATAAAGACAAAAACAAAAGTCACAATATACAACACCATAGTAGTCCCACAAATTACATATGGAGCAGAAACATGGAGCATGAAAGAAACAGACGAAAGGAGGCTACTGGTGGCCGAAATGACGTGCTTACGGAGAATCCTGGGAGTAACCCGACTACAAAAAATAAGAAACGAAGACATCAGACAACGTCTCAGCATGAAGGATACAATAATCGACAAAATTAGAAGAAAAAGACTAAAATGGTATGGGCATGTCAACAGAATGGATGAAAGGAGACTACCATACAAGACTCTCTACACTCAAATAGAAGGAAACAAAGGAAGAGGAAGACCCAGGAAAAAGTGGATGGACAACATCAGAGAAGACATGAACATGAAAGGAATTACAATAGTAGAAGGAAGACGATTGACAGAAGATAGAACTTCTTGGAAGCATTTTGTGTCTAGCTATTGCCGCTGATGAGCTGGCAGAAAGCAAAGATGATGAGATGATGATATATATATCAAAGTGTATTTCTCAATAGAAAAACCATTTCCATTTAGAGGCTGTTGAGAAACCAAAACCTTAATCTCTTCACCGCTAACATCAATTCTCACTCAATTGAACTCACCTACTCATTCACCTCTCTTCCCTGATGCCTTAAATGCCTCCAAACCAAACCGTCGAGTGAACCACGTAGCTCTGATTTGCATCTCCGTTCTTATACGGTCATCTCTTCTTAGTTTTGGATCTTTCTTGATATCACGTTATGCGGTCTACATGGGTATTGTGAATCGCGAAAGTAACCGAAAACATCTTCCTCCGACATACTGTCCCCATTAGTATCTAGTTCTGAATCGAATTGTTCATTAGAAAATTTGGCAGTGGCGGTTCTAGGGCGGAGCTTGGGGGCTCTAGGCGACCTTTTAGCCCGTCAGTTATTTTCAGGAGTTGTTTAACGAGGCGCAAATTGTTTGTCAGTCTTTTTCAATAATGGGTCAGTAGCGGATTTACCTCCGTACAAATTGTACATACCGTACATCGGTACCGGACCCACTGCAAAATTAAAATTTAGGATTCAGCTTTTCTACTAATTATATTTTTAATGATTTTTCAAATGATTTCTTACTTTAAATTGTTTTATTTTTGGAAAATAAACTTTCGATTAACAAAATTTTGAAAAACAAAAATTCGCCTAGGCCTACATGCAGCCATATTGTCACGCAACTTCCTAGAAGGCTTGACAAGCAAAAAAGGTCATCGCCCCTTTTTTACACTTGATCTGCACATCTGTTAATCTTTAACTTTTCTGAAAGTTTCCCGAAATTTAAAAAAATAAAGTTTCATCGACACTATATGCACTATTCTTTCACAGAATCTTTATCGGGTGGGCCTCGATGTAAATACGTGTGCCGGGCCTTAATAATGTTTATCCGCTACTGCATAGGGGCATAGCCCTCCCGATATTTTCCAGGCTAGAATCGCCACTGAAATTCAAAGTTTGTATATATTTCCTCTTTTCGTCTTAATATTCTCACCAACGTTTTCACTCATGGTTACCCAATACCCAGACTCTTTTAAGAAACATCCGAAGGTGAAGCATTCATTTTGAAAATATAAAAATGTGGACGCGTTGTGCTTGAAGTGTAGCGTCGCCGCACTTCAAAGGAATCAGTTAAATTAGTCTTTGGGGAAGAAATGCGAAACAGTCACGGATAAAAGTACGAATCGATGTCTAAAACAATCTTAAAACAACGAAGACAGAATACTGTGGATTTTGACTGAAGGCGGTCATTTATTGATAGTTTCTAATCAGACTAGGCACGTTAGAATGAAATTTTTGTAGGGGGTGCAGATTTTTTCTTTTAAAAGTCCTGACAAGCAAAAAAGGTTATCATTCTTCCTTTATCCTTTATCTTCTTTTCAAAAATCCTGGCAAAAGCAACCTCATCTTCCAAGAGGTTCAGCGCATACTTTAATTTTTTTCCAATGGGAGCGGTTGCACCCCTGCACCTTCACTTTATATACGGGCCTGAATCAGACACCTCGTTCGATCGTTCGTCTGTACGGCGGAGGTCCGTTGAGCCAATGTCGTGTTGCGTGAGTTGTTTCCGCGATGGATGGGTAAAAGCCATTCGTGATGGATTAGCGAGGGTGTTTGGCGTCCGGGGGCAAAATGTACTAATGGCGCCCTCAGCTATCGAAATATCACGAGAAGCAAAATAAAGATCGTCACCTAGTTCGCCCACTTAAGTTACATTCCACGTCCACGTTCGTGTAACTTAACTAAGTTAAATAGCTGATGACTTTCTTAGTTTTTCAGAAGATGAGGTAAATTCTCAATATCAATATATCCAACTGTGGTAAAAGATTATCTTTAAAAATGTGTGCAGAAAAGGATTTTTTGGCGCCCTCCCCATCTCAGCGTCCGGGGGCGGTTGCTACCTGTACCTGAACCCCTCGCTACGCCACTGCAGTGGCGTCACTAGAGTTGACGTCACCCGGTGCGATAAAGCCACGGTGCCACCCAAACCCAACCCCTCCCCAACCCTCAATTAACAAGAAAAGTTACATCATAGACCTCCTTGAGTCCTCCTCTGCCAGTTCATACGTACAAATGGAATAGCTCAGTCTATTCAATTCGCAAACATCAGACGCTTTGCTATCACCCTTTTGTGATGCAATTGGTGTCACCCGGTGCAGCCCGCAACCCAGCATCTTCCGGGCCCTTCCCCTATATGATGCGACGACAATGGTCCCTCTTATCTCTGAACTCTGTGCCCAGAATTTCTGAAAACAGAATTTCAAGATTACGCTAAAGAAATCAGTGTACTTATTGAAGCGCGATACAAAAACATCCACTGCCTAACAAACAAATAACAGAGACATTGCATGCACTCCAAGCGTCGCTGATTTTCATCGACAGTTTAGAGTTTACAGTGCAGAGAGTGCTTTGACTTCTGAGATCTTTTAATTTTTTTTCAATTTCTTTTTTGATTAAATTGCGCAAGCTAATTTTTAAAATTTAATTATTGGCCATAAAGATGAAAAATTCAATATTTCATATACGCATGACAGCTCTGTTATTAATGTTAATGGGCATTTTATTGCATTAATGAACGAAATTCATTTCCTTTCATTGACTGATCTATTAAGTCGACATTAATATTAATTGAAAAACGTGGCGTTCTGTAAAAGTTAATTTTAGTTTAATTTTGCTTAGTTTACAGATATTGATGCTGTCAAGTTTCAAAATTAATTTATTCTTTAGACGAATTTAGTAACGGAAGCTCGAATCTAATAAATATAAAGATATGGAATGGATGTCAGCTCTGCTTTTATTATTATTACACTGGTCTTTTTTAAAAAAAAATTCTGCTGACCTAGGTATTTTTGCACATTTGCTGATTCAGTGAAGTTATCACACCAAACATAAGGGCAGTCCCCAAAAAATGAGTCTGAACCAAGAGAGCAATAAGAGCAATTAAACCTCGTTATATTATTTCATTTCCTATCAGAGGCTTGATGGAAGCATTCTCCTTATTCTTCACCATAGCTCAAGATTTGAAGTTCAGATAGCTATGAAAGAAATCAACTTGACACTCATGTTTGCTCCCAGTCTTCGTAAAGACTTTTTAAGTCAGTAATCAGGTCGCGCTCTTGACTATGGCCTTAGCCAAGATTTGCAGATAGCAGAAAGAAATGCAACTTGCGCTATACAAATTTTAACTGAAAGGTCATAATTCATCTTAAAAAGTCAGTAATCAGGTCGCACATTATATAATAATAATGTTTGAAAAGATTCATAATAATTATATTATCTAGGTCTCATATTAGGTCATTAAACTCAGCTTGGTTGAATGTTTGGTGCATTCCAGCGTCAACTTCTAATATTAGCTTTGTCACAGTAGCAACTTCTCAGAGCAGAGGGGAGATTTGGGTACTGGATGGAAGATTTTGCCTTTGTAACAACAGAAGTAGCTGTCATCAACATGCATGGTTTGGAGGCTGACCTCAGTCACATTATGAACTTCTGAGGCTTTCAACACATGTCCTGCACACTTTATGTGGTGCCCAAGGTTTTCCTGGTCACTCAATTTAACTGCGAAATATGCATGCTAAGCTTTATTAACACCTATCTCCTTTGTTTATTTGTAAAGCAAAGATAAAAATTTGTCAGGATCATTCCTGCAACACTGCTGGGTGACATATTCCACAGACTTAGAATAGTTAAATTTACTGCGAAATGGGAATGTCCGTCGGTTTCACGCTGCTTATAAGATATCCATAAAATGGACGTCTGTTTAAAACTGCCTATTAAAATTATTAAATTTATGCCCACTTATTATTATTACATCCTAACTTTTTGCATATTCATTATTAAAGAATTATAATACATAATTCTACATTATTACAGTAAACAGTAAATCAGTAAACAGCGTTTTGCGGAAAAACTGGACGTAGTAGTAGGTGTGATTTCAGTTCAGCACACCAAAATACATAAAGATCAGTTGTCTTCAAGTCAGCAAAATTGACGTAGACCAGTGTTATTATTATTATTATTATTATTAGTATTATTAGTAGTAGTAGTAGTAGTAGTAGTAGTAGTAGTAGTAGTAGTAGTAGTAGTAGTAGTAGTAGTAGTAGTAGTAGTAGTATTAGTAGTAGTATGTTTGCATAGGGCACGAGTTAGAACCAGACCAGTATCCACACTTCATCGACATTTATACACATGTTTCAGGTTAAAATCAGCAACGACAGACTTAACACAAATGGACGCCATTTTCACACGACATTTAATGCTTTGACTGACACCAGTGGCGGCTCCATCGGGAGGGGGTAAGGGGGCCCGTGCCCTCCTATTGAGTGCCTTGCCCCAGTGGCCTCCCAGTTGGGACCTATACTTAATGCTACATACATTAAACAACAAATGGTTAGTCCCCATGATTAGAAGTTGCCACCCCAACGGCCCTCCACTTGTCAAATCCTAGAGCCGCCACTGACTGACACACCGACAAGGTCCGACATGTATTGATTTATTGACAACTATAGTGATCTCATCGTTTGCGTTGAGTATGAAACTGAGGGTTTCTGTCCGCCCAAAACAATAAAGAATACCCGGTGAGCCTCTATATAAGGTTCGAGCTTTCTCCATTGGAACACACTTGGTGGTCTGCAGCTGATCTCCTGACATCTTCTGGATCGACGTGTCATCGGCAGAATCTTCGACAGCTCCTGTCGTCAGCACTATCGAGTTTTTGGAGAAAGTCATCCGAGACTACAGGTCTGCTAGGGCACTGGTTATCAAATTTTAGATATAATGACAGCATATCATCTGTCATTAATTTTTTCTTTCCATTCTTTATGCAGATTTTTAAGTATTTAGACATTGTTTAATTTACGATTACTGTATCGAACTAATACCTTTGCTCAAATCAGCAGAAAATTGATAATTAATACCTTTGTCATTTTTATTTTCCATTGATAATTTAATGAATGCTTATGAAAACGGGCAGTAACGAAACTTATGTAAAATTTCTGACTGTACGAAATAGGTATATTTGCATTCACTTTCCAATATTCTGGAAAGAAAAAAATGGCAGAGAAAGAGAGTGAGAAAGAGAAAGAAAGAGATGACGTTGTAGAGAAATGTGCAGCAAAGAAGGAAAACTAATATAATAGATAAATAATGCATACTGTGTAAACAGTAAATATCAAAAAAATAGTTGAACAATAATCTACAAAATGGGCGATCAATAGATAGATTGCAAAGAAAAAACAAAAGCTTTGATGAGGCGCCTATAGTTGCTTAGAATATAATATAAATGAGAGAGATAAATAATAACACATGCATAGGAATATGAAAATAGGTTATTGGTCACAGTACTGAGAAGAATCTACGTCTTATACGCATAAAAATGAAAATAATTTATCATCTTTCAGATCTGGTCTTAAAACATACCTGTTTGACTTGGCTTATCCTCCTTAGATTGCTCCCCCGCTGTTCTGACTGATCTTCCGCATTGAACTGGCTCTAATTCTATTTGGATTTGGTGCGCCATCAGCTGATGTCCTGGGCTTTATGGTAGTGGCGCCATAGAAGTTGATTGATTGATTGATTGATTGGTTGACTGAACAATTTCACTTCTGTAATGTGCTTGAACATTTTTAAGAACTATAGTGAAATAACAAATGAGAGTCAGAAAATTTATATCAAGAGAGTAGTACAGCTTTGCAAATTACAGTTATGTGGTAAGAAAAGACCCATTTCAAGTGCTTGATTTCCCATTCACGAAGCAAGAGTCATTACAAATCTGTGATTATATGAACTTCTGAAAGGATTCAACTCTGTGCTACACCAACAGCAATAATTATTCTTCATGGCTATGCAGGCCCGCCCGAAGTGGTGGGTGCAGAGGTGCAGTTGCACCCTTGGAAAAATGTAGGGGGTGCAATGCACACCTGGAAAGATGATTGTCTGCAACCCCACTATGAGTCTATGATAGCTCTGGAATATTCTCAAATCATTAATGTAGTTATTATCAGCATCGCTTTACAAGGTATCGGGATTCGGGTGTCACAAATGTTATCGCGTTGTTGTCAACGCTCAAAAGTCGTAACAAGAATAGCAGAAGATATAACAATATATAACAATGAGGGACACAGAAACTACACTTTTATGGTTCTTAGACAACGACGCTAATCAAATAAACGTTTGCTGTTAACTGTCCAGAAAAAAGAAAAAGTCGCAGAAGACAACGCAAATATTGAAATCGGGAAGATATAACAAAGGACACAAAAACTACAAGTTTGCTGTTAACGGTCCAGGAAGGATAAAAAGTCGCTGAAAGCGACAAAGCAAAAATTGAAAATCAGGAAAAGTCCAACATAAAAAATTTCGTTGTATATTTAAAAATCTCTCTGAAATACTCAAACGACTTGGAATATTTTGAAAATATCCAAGATTTTTGAAAATTTTTAAAATTTTTCATACCATTAAACAGTCAGGTATTCGTTTCATGCTGAAGTCAGTAACTAAAGTTTGAATTTATGAGAAATTTGTAACAAAGTTTAGTAGGCCTAACAATAATAACTACATTAATAATAATAATAATAATAATAATAATAATAATAATAATAATAATAATAATAACGCGGGAAGCCTGGTGAAAATTATATTGATAGTGAAAAATCAATGAGGCAGAGGCAATGAATGCCGAGTAGTAAATATATAATATTTATTAGAAAAGACTAGCTTCAAAATGCAAACACGCAAACACTGAAATGAGCTAGCAATGCTTCATTAAGATTTAACCGAATAGCTAGTAATATAGAACTAAGGCAAGTCAAGAGCCTTTTGTATGATTTTTCATAGAAACGAAGATGCGCTATTAAACACCGACAACCAATGCTGTTTCTTTATAAAGAACTTTCTTGAATTGATAAATTATATGTTGACAATTTATATTTCAACATCAAATAAGCTTATAGAGGACAATGCAAATCTTTTTATAAACGTATATTATTGTTAATATTGTCTTTAAGTAATCAGAAAAATGAAGTGTGCTCAAGTCATTTCCTTAAGCATTCTACTTGTGCTTTGCGCTTTTCAATGGAGCTCGTCAGCTTCTCGTCCTCCGGGTATTACAGCGGAATTTGGAATAAACATGTACAAAGAGATATACAGTAAGAATACAGGAAGGAACGTTTTCTTCTCTCCGCTCAGTATTAAGACGACGTTTGCCATGGTTCATCTTGGAGCCGGAGGAAACACAAGAACGCAGTTGAAAAACGTTCTCAAGTTCAACTCATCAAAAACCGATGAAGAGAATTATAAGGACATTAAAGCAGCTATAGAAATAGTGTTGAAGACAAAAAATGTCCATTTGGCCCATCGACTATATGGAAGTAAAAAATTTACTTACAGCGATATATATCAGAAAAATTCTCAAAGCTACTTCCAACAAACTTTGCAAAGTGTGGACTTCATCAAAACCGAGGACAGTCGAAAACTTATAAACGACTGGGTCTTGAAACAGACAGGCGGAAAGATTAAAGAATTTCTTTTGAAAGGAAGCATTATACCATCGACAGTTCTAGAAATCATCGACGCCATTCATGTTGTAGCTCCATGGAAATGTCCTTTCAACATTAAAGACACTAAACCAGGAACTTTTACCACATCAACTGATGAAGAGATTGAACTGGATATGATGCATTTGCGGCCAACGACCCTTAATTATGGCGTTTCCAAAACACTCGACTGTGAAATAGTTGAACTGCCGTTTGCTCAAGGTGGACTTTCGATGCTGTTTGCTCTTCCTCGAGGTAAATTAGAAACAGTGCAGAGTAAGCTGACTGCGAAAGCTCTAACAGAAGCATACAAAAGCCTTAGGAAAGCTACAGTCGAATTATATCTTCCGAAGTTTGAAACTGATCAGAGTATTCCCGTGAAGAACCACTTAAAGTCGCAGGGGGTGATAGACCTGTATGACGTGAAGAAATCCAATCTTTCCGGAATGCTTACTAAAGGCGGTCTTGGACTGTACGCGACTGAAACGATGCATAAAACTTGGTGGGCGATCAACGAATGCGGACTAAATGTAGAGATTACAAAACCCACGAGCTGTCCACCGATTAAGGAAAAGCCAATTGTTCTCAAGTTTAACAGACCATATATGGTTATGATTAGAGATACGACTGCAGATGTCGGTCTGCTTTGTGGACATGTGCTGGACAAACCAACGACAGGTGACGTTCTGGATTAATCCTCTGTCCACATCGGCAGTTCCTCCACTTCACCGACCATTCGGCCTACGCTGTCCATTGAAATCGTTAAATTGAACATATTTAATGTAAGAAATGCTTTAGTATTAGCATCAGTTGGTGAACATTGCATCACTTTGATAGAAAGTCGCTGAACATATTTTCGTTTTAACACAATACTAAATATTAATCTTATATGTTTTCTCGGCATTGACTTTTAATCTAAACATGTATTGCCTTAAGTATAACGCTGTCTTTAATAGAGTTAAGTTCGCATCTTTATTCGAAGATTTAGTCAACTTTTGGCCACATACCACAAATGGTTTATTTTAGCCTATGACATTTGCTTGCTATTCGTAACATTTTAGTCTAAAATGTCATGAAAACATCATGTTTATCTGGAATAATTATAATATTGTAGACTAGCTTGGGTTTCAGGTGCTAATGTCATTATTTGCTTTTAAAAATTAAACTTCGCACACATGGCATTCTTTTTGTTCTGTTTGTGTCTAATGCATGTCTCATAACAGATCAGAAGAGAATTAAGAATTTGCGACTGCGATAAATATATCCCATTATTCATTAGACACACAAGCACAATATATCGTGTAGAAACCTTGTTAAAGAAGAAGAAGATGATGATGACGCTGATGATGATGATGCAAAATGCTTGTCAAATAGCAACAATGATACAGTTTATAATTATGCATGTAATGCAGTTTTATATATCAAGTTTTAATACACGAAAGTATCAGTCAATGCTACTCTAAATCTATGAGCTAAAATCAGCTCAATTCCAGAGTCCAGAAGATCCACATATGCTGATAGTAAATAGATTCATTTTTCAACTATCCGTTCCCAACTTTTTTGCAGATCCTACGGTCTATGCCTGATCTACTTCAACTGCAGTAAAAGTATCGAATATCCCGAACATGGACATAATAAAAGAGATGTTATAATAATAATAATAATAATAATAATAATAATAATAATAATAATAATAATAACTACAATAATAATAACTACAATAATAATAACTAAAATAATAATAATAATAATAATAATAATAATAATAATAATAATAATAATAATAATAATAATAATAATAATAAATAGCTGCAGTTCAGTTCTCCAACCTGAATTTTCGTGATCAGTTGCCGGAATGGTCTTTATTAGCCATGTGCATAGTAGTCTATTATCCTCCATAAAAATACTTGTCTACGAATGCCTACCTGGAACTAAAACCTTGGCCACCACGGACTACGGATTACGAACTGTAGATTTTGACCCAGAATGAGCGATCATGAATAACTGGACGATTGCACTGCAGCGGACTTTCCACTGACAGCGCTAAAGCCGCTTCGTTTCAGGCTTAGCACGCTGTCTGACTCGAACCAAGATACGGGTTGGAAATGGAAACATGTTTAACTAAATGCATTAAACGAAATAATTAAGCAAACTTTTAATATGCGATCCTTTCATCTACGGGCAATAGATTTAAGCCGAAAAATTTCATAATTGTCAAAATGTTGCCAGTTGCTATGATCCGCGGATAATCCGTGGAAAAGAATGAACGGAGTCAAGTTGATGGAAGCCAACAAGGGCCGAGCATACTGGACATCCGTTCAGCTTACCATCACGAAGATCACCTAAATTTCTAATGCGCTCATGGTGGCATTTCTCAAATCAATTATTGTTCAGTCTACCACATTATTATGAATAAAATTAATGCAATCAAAGTGTATTTCTCAATTTTAAAAAAGACCTTCAATGCCTCTAAAACCGTCGAGTGAATCACGTAGCTCTGATTTGCATATCCGTTCTTTTACGGTCATCTCTTCTTAGTTTCGGATCTTTCTTGATATCACGTTATGCGGTCTACATGGGTATTGTGAATCGCGAAAGTAACCCCGAAAACATCTTCTTCCGATATACCGTTCCCATTGGTATCTAGTTCTGAATCGAATTGCTCGTTAGAAAATTTGGCAGTGGCGGTTCTATGGATCCTTTCTTCTACGGGAGCTCTTTAAGCGAAAAATTTCATAATTGTCAAAATACTTCCAGGAGTTGTTTCATGAGGCGCAAATTGATTTGCAGACTTTTTCAATAATGGGGTATTGGCGGATATACCACGGTACAAATAGTACATCGGTACCGGAACCACCTGCAAAATGAAAATTTAGGGGTCCAATTTTCCTACTAAAATTTTACTGATGTTTAATTATTTCTTTCTTTAGATAGCTTTATTTTCGTGAAAGTAGACTTTCGATTAACGAACATTTGAAAAACAAAAATTCTTGTTCATGCAACCATATTTGTCACACAGCTTCTTGGAAAGCTTGTCAAGCAAAAAAGGTCATCGCCACATTTTCACACTTTATCTGTCTGTTCTGTTCTTTAGCCATCGTCGATGCGAGGTTGGGCTACACCATGTATCACATCTCTCCATGCCTGTCGTTCTTCTGTTTTTTAATCATTTTTTTGAAACTTTTTCAGTCCAGTCCATGTTGTTATGTTATCTAGTACATCTGTTCTTGGTCTTCCGCAAAATGATCGTTTAGGGATAATTTTCCTACTAATTGGTTCTTTTTTTTAATTATTTCTTTCCTTGTTTTCTTTTGACGTAAACATAATTAACATACATTTGAAAAACAATGTTGTTCAGCAGACTTCTTTGTCACACCCGCCTGCTCTAGCACCCACTCTTTTGATCTTTTTGCAGTCCATGAAACATTGATCTACAAATCTGTTAATCTGTAACTTTTCCGAAAGTTTCCCGAAATTTTGAAAATCTATAGTTTAATCGACTCTATGTAGACTATTGGTTAACAAAATTTTTACTCAGTGGGCCTCGATATAAATATATGTGCACCGGGCCATAATGTTTATTTGTCACTGCATAGGGGCATAGCCCCCTCGATTTTTTCTAGTCTAGAACCGCCATTGAAATTCAAGGTTTTTATATATTTCGGTTTTTCGTCTTAATATGGTCGCCAACATTTTTCACTCATGGCCATCCAGTCTCTAGAGCTTCGTAAATTTCTCAGCAATTTTAGAAACATCCGAAGGTGAAGCATTTATTTTGGAAATATGAAAATGTGGACGCGTTTTTCTTGAAGTGAAGCGTCGCCGCACTTCAAAGAAATCAGTTAAATTTGTTTTGGGGAAGAAATGCGAAACAGTCACGGATAAATGTACAAATCGACAGTGATGTAACCATGGACGTCCGCAGAAATCTTTCCAGGGGGTGCAAAAAGAGTCTTGTGACGAAAAAAATGGAAAAACTTTCCAGGCGATGTAAAACAAGGGTTTGTGACGAAAAAAACAAGTAATTTTACTTTTTTCATAACTCCACAATTTTTCGGAGGGTGTAATTGCACCCCCTTGCACCCACCTCTGGACGCCCATGGATGTGACGCTCGAGACACTGTCGAGTCGCGAGATAGTCTCGAGACAGTATTTTCAATGTCTTTGTTTTGGTCTTGGTCTAGCTGGCCATTGTCTCAGTCTTGGCCTTGGTCTCGTCATTACTGTCTTGGTCTTACGATTCAAGACCGAGACAGTGGGTTTTTCCACTGTTAGTAATAATGTTTTCTGTGATAGACACTGTCACTGTTGAACCCTTCGTGATAATAGTGGCAGAGAAAGCATCTTAAAAAGTTTGTGGCGTGAGTTGCATGACATTTGACCCCACCCACCTCGTTGGATTATTATTCCAACATGAAAAGTAGAAATTCACGCATTCTAATTTGGCTCTAATTTAATTTGGATTTTGTGCGCCATTCGGTTGATGCCCTGGGCATTAAGATAGTGGCACCATAGAAGTTGATTGATTGATTGATTGATTGATTATAGGCATCCTGCTGTTCCAAAAACTGAAGACAGAGAAAAGAGTGACGGCAGTAAGTACACCTGGAGAGATTACAGAAAACAGGTGTTGCATACAGTATTTATAAAGCACAAACATGCACATTGGATCATCTGTGTGAACAATTCGACAAGCAACATATACCATGAAAGACAGTGAGCGATTACTATGATAGAGGAATGCGCCAATCAGCAATGTCTACATGAAGTCTCATGATAACTTTCCAGCAATCACAGATTTTCACCTTCTCCTCGGTATATGTGAAAATTAAATTCGCTTGCTGCAATCCGGATGCCAGAATATTGCAGAGAAATCTGCCGTCGAAGTCATATATTGTGTTGGTGAAAATGCAGAAAATCTAAGTTCAGAACAGTTGGCATCTGAATTTTCATGTTTCCATGCAGAGGCTGATACTGCAATGTTTTACATAAACTAGTGTTATGCGATCAAAGAGCTACACTATTGTTGCCGTTCTTGATACAGAGGATACAGATAATTATGTTCAAGCAGCTTATGTTTCCCACCAGATACCAGGAGCTTTGTGTATAAAGAGAAAAGAGAAAATCATACACGTAGATGCAAAGTCGTTATGCAGCAAAGACATGGCGACCTGCACCATTCAACTACACGTATCACTGGATGTGATCATAACTCTGGGTTTTTACGGTGTAAGCAAAGCAGTTGATTCGCGTCGAATTGAAAGTTGTAAAGAGGCACGCGACCTGTTAGCATCATGTGGCACGGAACTTCCTGTTTCTGAACAGGTACTCGCTGACTTGGAGAAGTTCGTAATGCCAGTGTTTATTCTAGGCCTTCTCTGAGGGGAATTCCCCAAGTTTTAAAATCCCCCAGTTCAGTTCAGGGGAGGTCTCAATTGTCACGTTTACAGTCCGTTATTTACCATCCATCCACGCGTCACATTTGACATATATTAAATAATATTGGCTGACTTGAAATAATATTGACTGACTTGAATATGTGACCCTTGCTACATTAGTTCTGCAGCATCACCAAGAAGATGAGCCCGAATTAGCTGAGAATGAATCGATAACACAATTTGAGGATGCTCAGGATTAGGAAATTGATATAAATTGGTATGCAAGAAATAAGATAAAAACATAAGGAACTGGAAAAAACATTAAAAAGCATGTTTTTAAGAAAAAGTAAAAACATAAAAAACGTTTTTTACATCTATGGATTCAAGTCGACGAATAAAGATGTCATGGTCTGCCGTGTCGAAAGCAACCGAGAGATCCAGGAGGCAGAGGAGGGCAAGTTGTCCGTTAGCAATCGCTTTAACGATGTCGTTGTAGATACGCAGAACCGCGGTTTCAGTGGAATGGCCCTTCCGATAGGCGGACTGGCCTTTGGGCATTAGTCCATTCATCGTCAAATAGGCCACGAATTGATAACTATTAACAACTCTCTCCAGCAGCTTAGACAGGAAAGGGAGATTGGAGTTAGATAATTCCGCTTGGTCCTAGCCTGGACGGTTGAGGTGCGGGTATAGACTACCGCACGCTTCCATGACGATGGAAAGTCGCCACTGCTTAAAGAGGTCGACAGAAGAGTCGTGAGAAACGGTGCAGGCGTCTCAATGGCCTCTTTGAGGAGTCATGTCGGCTTGACATTGCTTGCAAGGTGACGCCACACGATGGACGTAACCTCCGCAATCGAAGGAGCAGAGAACGAAGTAAAAGCGGACTCAGAGTAATCCAGAAACTTGGCTGGGCCAGCGCTTGCCGTTCTCTCTCTCTCTCTCTCTCTCTCTCTCTCTCTCTCTCTCTCTCTCTCTGATAGCATTAACCTTGTCATCCAGGAACTGGTGGTAATCTTCGGCAGAGAAACACGACGACTGACAAGGACGCTTGCCATGGCTACTCAGCAGCTTGTCCAGGTGTTTCCAAGTCTGTCCTGTGTCACCTTTAGCGGCGTCAAGCGCACTGTTCCAATAGTGTCGGCCATTCTGTCAGACGAGGTGCTATTAACTTTAAGAGCTATTATTAATGTTAATGGGCATTTTATTGCATTAATGCACGAAATTCATTTCCTTTAATTGACTGATCTATTAAGTCGATATTAATTAACATTAATTGAAAGGCGTGACGTTTTGTAAAAGTTAATTTCAGTTTTTAATTTTGCTTAGTTTACAGATATTGATGCTGTCAAGTTTCAAAATTAATTTATTATTTAGACGAATTTAGTAGTCGAATCTAATAAATATAATATGGAACGGAAGCTCTGTTTTTTGCTTTTCTGCTCTTTTTGGCAGTTATAACAAGCTGTCAGTAAGGATTCCTTCATGTAAGCTTTATTAAAGATTTTGAAATAACTAACACACCGACTTCTTCCAAATAGGAACAGTCACGACGATATGACGGATGTCATAGTCAATTACCATTATTATTATTATTATTATTATTATTATTATTATTATTATTATTATTATTATTATTATTATTATTATTATTATTATTATTATTATTATTATTATTATTATTATTATTATTATTATTATTATTCATTGGCGTAGCCCAGGGGGGAGTTGGGGTTAAAACCCCTTTGCTGCCGACGAAAATTTTGTTTACATGCTTTTCCATACATTTTCATTTTCGGACGCGATTTTGGGGGTCAAACCGCCCCCTTGGCTGGCTGCTGATCAAAAATTTCCGTGTTATAGAAAATATAGAAAGAATGTAAAGGTTTTAGGAAGGTGATGACCTTTTATTCTTGGCAGCTTCTAAAAAAGGAAAAATTAAAAAATACACGAAGTAATTATGGCGATGAGGTTTTTTTGCTTGTCAAGAAGATTTTTCAAACTTTGGTCGCGATCGAAACCAAACCCCTTCCGGAAATCCTGGCTACGCCACTGTTATTATTATTATTATTATTATTATTATTATTATTATTATTATTATTATTACATCAGCATAGAACACTAGTTAGAACCAGACCATTATCCACACTTCATCGACATTTATGTACATAATTCAGTTTGTTTAAAAGCTGCAACGAGAGAATTAACACACATGGACATCATTTTCACACGACAGTTCATACTTTGACGGACACACCGACTTGTACTGACAACAATAGTGATCTCGTCGTCTGAGTTGAGTATGAAACTGAGGGTTTCTGTCCGCCCAAAACAATAAAGAATGCCCGGTGAGCCGCTATATAAGGTTCGAGCTTTCTCCATTGGAACACAATTGGTGGTCTGTACTCTGCAGCTGATCTCCTGACATCTTCTGGATCGACGTCTCATCGGCAGACTCTTCGACAGCTTCCGTCGTCAGAAGCATCGAGTCTTTAAAGAAACCAACCGAGACTACAGGTCTGCTAGGTCACTGGTTATCAAATTTTAGATCTAATGACAGCAAATCATCTGTCATTATTTTTTATTTCCATTCTTAACGGAGATTTTTAAAGTATTTGGACAGTGTTTAGCTAATGATTACTACATCGAATTAATACTTTTGCTCAATTCAGCAGAAAATTAATAATTACTTCCTCCAGGCCCGCCGAGAGAAATTCCGGGCCCCTGTGCAGAATGGCCGGCAAGCCCCGAAAAATTTTTAAAATTGCTGACGACCCTTTTTTGCTTGTCATTGGTTTAAACCAAATTAACCGACACGATGTCATGTTGCAACTCTCGAAAACTAGTGATGACCTTTTTCTTTTTCTTTTCACACTCAGTAGCGTCATTTCACACTTTTCTTCAGGGGCGAGATAATTTGTTGGTCAAAATTATGGGCAAACTTTGAGCAATTATAGGCAATTTTGTCAATTTTGAAATTTTGTCAAATTTTTTTTGTCATTTTCTGGTTTTTGGACAATTTTGGCAATTTTTGCACATTTCACATTTACAGTATTTATTTACTTAATACATTATTTCTTCATTTTCCTTGGGGCCCGCCTTCCCCTCCCCAAATGGCGCCCCTGTTCATACTGTTCATTTTGATGCTTTTGATGTCCTCAGGTCCTGGCCCCCTTTTTACTTGCCGGGCCACCTTTCTTTAGTGTTATTATTGGCATTATTGTTAATTATGCATATTCATCATCGGCCCGGGCCCCCTCCAGACCGCCGGGCCCCTGTGCACTTGCCCCCCTGCCCCCGCTCTCGGAGGCCCTGACTTCCTTTATCATCTTTATTGTACATTGAGACATTAAATGAAACTTATGTAAAGTTTCTTACTGTACGAAATAGATCTTTTGCATCCACTTTCCAATATTCTGGAACGCAAAAGAATGGCTGGAGAGAGAGAGAGAGAGAGATATATATATATATATATATATATAATATATATATATATATATATATATATATATATATATATATATATATATATATATGGCGTTGTAGAGAAATGTGCAACAAAGAAGGGAAACTAACAGATAAGGAATGGATACCGTGCAAACAGGAAATATCTAGAAAATAGGTGGATAACAATAATCTGGGAAATGGCGATCAATGAATAGATAGCGACGAGATGCACCAAGCACCTTGTTGGGTCGCCGATAGAATACAAAGTATAATTGAGAGAGAGAAATAATCAGACATGAATACGAATGCGAGAACTAAGTTATTGGTCACAGCACTAAGCAAAATATACGTCTTGTATGCATAAAATTATAATTAAATGCACTAATCCGTTAACAATTTCACTTCTGTAACGTGCGTGAAATGTTTTTAAGAACTATAGTGAAATGGCAAATGGGAAAGTCAGCAAAATAATCTCAAAAGAATACTGTGCACAGCCTTGCAATTTATAATTATATGGTATTAAAAGACCCATTTCAAGTGCTTGATTTCCCATTCAGGAAGCAAGTGACCATTAGAAATCTGTGATGGTATGAACTTCTAAAAGGGTTTTAACTTTGTGTTACACCAAAAGCAATAATTAATTATTCTTCATGGCTATGAGTCTGTCATAGATTTGGAATATTCCCAAATCATTAATGCAATTATTATCAGCATCGCTAACAAGGTATATGGTGTAAAAATCGTTAACATGATGTTATCAAACTTCAAAAGTCGTGAAGAAAATAGCAGAAGATATAAAAAGTACATAGAAACTACACTTTTATGGTTCTTCGATAACGACGCCAATCAAATAAAAGTTTGCTGTTAACTGTCCATGATGAAGAAAAAGTTCCAGAAAGTGCCAGGGCAAAAATTGCAAGTCGGGAAAAGTCCAACATAAAATTTTTCGTTGGATAGGCCTATTTAAGGAAATCTCTTTAACCCCTTAACTGGGGATCCCGGATATATCCGTCCATTTTACATTGAGTTACAGTTAAATACACGGATAAGGGGTTAAAATACTCCAAAGACTTTTTTGAAAATGTCCAAACCATTATATGCTTGAATCGTTTCTTGCTGAAGTCAACAATTCTAGTTTGAATATAGGCTATAAGAAATTTTGCAACGAAGCTTCATAATAATACTAACATTTAATAATAATAATAATAATAATAATAATAATAATAATAATAATAATAACATGGAAAGTCTATAGTGAAAATTTTATTGACAGAAAGAAATCAATGAGGCAGAGGCAAAAAAATTTCGAGTAGGCCTAATAGATAGTATTTATAAGAAAAAGACAAACTTAAGAATGGAATCAAGAAAGCACTAAAATGAACTAGCAATTCGTCTTGAAGATTTATCCGAATAGCTAATAATATACAACTAAGGCAAGTCAAGAGCCTTTTGTATGATTTTTCTTAGAAACGGAGACGCACTATTAAGGAAATGACGTGAGCACACTTCATTCTTTGGATTACTTAAAGACAACATTAACAGCAAATACACGTTTATAAACAGATTTCCATTGTCCTCCATAAGCTTATTTGATGCTGATTTATATAAAATAATCAACATATAATTAATTTGTATCAATTAAAGAAAGTCTTTTACAAAGAAACAGCATTGGTTGTCGGTGTTTAACCTCTCTACTTGTGCTTTGCGCTTTTCAATGGAGCTCGGCAGGTCATCCTCCTCCTAGTCCGGACATTACAATGGAATTCGCCATAAACCTGTACAAAGAGATATACAGTAAGAATACAGGAAGGAACGTTTTCTTTTCTCCGATCAGTATTTCGAGGGCCTTTGGCATGGCTCTTCTCGGAGCCGGAGGAAACACAAGAACGCAGTTGAAAAACGTTCTCAGGTTCAATCCATCCGAACCCGATGTCGAGATTTATAAGAACTATAAAAGAGTTACAGAAACACTAATGAATAAGGCTAACTTATACACTGTCTATTTGGCCGATCGACTATTTGGAAGTAAAAAATTACTTACAGCGATGTATATCAGAAAAATTCTCAAAACTACTTCCAACAAACTTTGCAAATTGTGGACTTCATCAAAACCGAGGACAGTCGAAAACTTATAAACGACTGGGTCTTGAAACAGACAGGCGGAAAGATTAAAGAATTTCTTTTGAAAGGAAGCATTACACCATCGACAGTTCTAGAAATCATCGACGCCATTCATGTTGTAGCTCCATGGAAATGTCCTTTCAACATTAAAGACACTAAACCAGGAACTTTTACCACATCAACAGATAAAAAGATTCAAATGGAAATGATGCATTTGCGGCCAACGCCCCTTAATTATGGCGTTTCCAAAGAACTCGACTGTGAAATAGTTGAACTGCCGTTTGTTGGAAACAAACTTTCGATGTACGTTGCTCTTCCTCGAGGTAAATTAGAAACAGTGCAGAAAAAGCTGACTGCGAAAGCTATGCTAGAAGCACACGAATGGCTTAAAGAAACCCTAGTCGAAGTATTTCTTCCCAGGTTTGTACATGATCAACATATTCCCCTGACGAGCCACTTAAAGTCGCTGGGGATGACAGACCTGTATGACGTGAAGAAATCCAATCTTTCCGGAATGCTTACTAAAGGCGGTCTTGGACTGTACGCGTCTGAAACGACGCATAAAATTTTGTGGGGGATCAACGAATACGGACTAAATTCAGCGACTAAAGGCCCCGACGGTCCTCCACCATTAGTTAAGCCTAAACCAACAGTTCTCAACTTTAACAGGCCATTCTTGGTGTTGATTAAAGAGAAGGTTGCAAATGTCGTTGTGCTTTGTGGACATGTGCTGGACAAAGAAATGTCAGTGATAGATCCTTAATATGACGTTCTGGTGTTATTCGATGAATCCTCTGTCCACATCGGCAGTTCGTCCACTTCACCGCCCATTCGGCCTACGCTGTCCATTGAAATTGCACATATTTAATTTAAGAAATGCTTCAGTTTTAGCATCAGTTGGTGAACACTTTCATGGACCATCTCGCGGTTTCTGGTCTCCTTCCCGAGCTACAGTCTCTGCCTATCGTGTTTTTCTTGGAGAAACGGCTGTTCTTAAGATCACTTCCGATATACTTCGTGAACTTGATCAGGGAAAGTTTGCCCTCCTCGTCCTTCTCGACCTCAGAACCGCATTTGATACCGTAGACCACTCCATCCTACTGCGTCGTCTTATACATCTCCTTTGGTATCAGTCTGTGGCTTTGAGATGGTTTTCCTCCTATCTTGACCACCGTACGCATTCGTCCGCTGTCCTCAAAAGGACCCTTCCATCTCAAACTTTGCGTACCGCAGGGCTGGTCCTCATCCCATCTTATTTACCTTGTACGTGGCCGACCTTAAACGTATCATTCTTAAACATGGGCTTTATGGACATCTTTACGCGGATGACACTCAGATCTATCGTGGTTGCTGGCCATCGTCTGAAACGCATCTGCTTCTTGAGCGTCTCACCCGGTGCTTGGATGAGTTGTCAGCCTGGCTTAAGTCTAATAGGCTCCAGATAAACGTCTCTAAGTCGGAAATGCTCTGGCTGCCACCGAGAGGCAACAGCACCTGTTGCCGCATGACTGTTTCAAAGATCCACGATCTCGAGCTCCACCCGGCTGCCTCAGTGCGTAAACAAAATCTACCTTGATAGTGCAGCGACCCTTAAGCTGCATGTATCCAAGACTGTCGCCAGCTGTTTCTCTTCACTTCGTTTGATTAGGAGTCTGCGTCGGTCTGTTTCTCAAGCCGTCCTTAAGACGTTGGTTGTTGCTCTGGTACTTACTAGGCTCGACTACATGATGCAGTTCTTGCGACCTGCCTATTCTTTCGACCGGTTGCAGTCTGTTTTGAACTGTGCCGCTCGTCTTATCTATCGTTCGGCCCGATGTGATCAAAGGCTTCTTGTTGATCTTCATTGGCTGTCAGTGCCTGAGCGCATCATGTTCAAGAAATCAACTCTTGTATATCGCTGCCTTCACGGGATGGGTCCGAATTATCTTGCATCCGAGTTTCGTAGTGTTTCTGACCTCGCGGGCCGCAAACGACTTAGATCGTCCGCGACTTCGGTGCATGGTTCCATTCCGCGTCTTGTCACCGTCGGAGATCGTGCCTTCCCAAATGGCTGCTGCGCGTTTTGGAACTCGCTTCCTGCTGAAAATACAGGAGTCATCGTCGCTAGATATTTTCAGGAATCGACTGAAGTCATGGCTTTTTAAGACTAGCTACTTAGTTTAATTTTGTTTAAAGTGTTCGCGCAGTCTTTAAGACAAGTTACCACTATAATCTTGACGTTCTCTTACTTACTTACTTACACTGCATCACTTTGATAAATATTCGCTGAACATATTTTCGTTTGAATACAACACTGAATATTAGTCTGATATGTCTTCTCGGCATTGAGTTTTAATTTTAATATGTGACGTATTAACTATAGAGCTTTCTTTAATAGGGTTAAGTTCGCATCTACATGTATTGTAAGATCAAATAATTTGCTACCTGGCCAGAGACCACCGTTGGTGTATTATTTGCCCATGACATTTACTTGCTATTCGTAACATTTTAGCCTAAAATGTCTAAAAGACATCATGTTAATCTGGAATAATTATTATATTGTAGGCTTGCTTGGGCTGCCGGTGTTAATGTCATTATTTGGTTGTAAAAATTAAATTTCGCACAATTGGCATTCTTGTTGTTCTACTTGTGTCTAATGCATGTCTCACAACAGATCAGAAGAGAATTAAGAATTACGACTACGATAAGTAGTTATTGATTCCACGTTCGCTCATTCTCATGCTACATAGCAAAAAGAGACTGCCCACTGATATCAATTAATAAATAAACAGACCGAAAAGCTGATCTTAGTTAAATGTAATGTGTAGAACCAGTCTATTGAGATGATTGAAAAATTTAGGGGAGGTTGTTGGAAGTCTTATACACTGACGGTATTATCTAAGCCATTGTTCATTAGAAAAACACAAACATCGACCCTCTACCCACACACACGCAGACACAATCACCCTTACACGAACAAGGAATGTGTCGTATAGAAACACGTTGTTGACCCTTCTCTCCATCTCACAAAAGAGCAATCTAACTATCACTCAATTCTTAAATTGTTTCTGTATAATTTAGGAAACGTCCGTGACGCTTAACATTTAGAGCAGTTTGATAAAGGCAGCATAATTATAGTAGTAAACTGCAATTGGACGACATTATTATTATTATTATTATTATTATTATTATTATTATTATTATTATTATTATTATTATTATTATTATCGCCAATTTATGAAGCGCAGTAACCTAACCATAACTTCCATAAGCCAAAACCAAAAGCGCTGTACAGTCAACAGTCAAATAATGTCATACGATCTTGTGAACAAATACGTTTTAGGTCTTTCGCAAATGTCTCGGGAGAAGTAATCCCGGCCAGGGCATCAGAGAGCGCATTCCACAGAAGTGGGTTTCCCCGAGTCATTGAACGCTCGACATATCCGCATAGCGACACTTCGCATGCGCGGAGCGCATCGCATTCAAGCGATTGCTGGTTGACGTTCCGGATCCACGATCCTCTGATTCCTCTCTGCCCGGAATATCTAGCGACGCTCGTGCGGAGGCCAGAGATGAGCGATCGACGGCTTCATCTGCGATCCAGTTCTAGAATTCATCTGTACGTCCCACCACCGTCGAAGACTCTGATAAATTTGGAGAACGTTCATTCTCGCGCGGAAATCCCCTCCTTTTGAATTCAAATTTCCGGATAGCGTGTCGTACGTCGCCTCTTTTGGAGAGTTCGCGAGCAAATTGAAGACGTATTTATTCAACATCTCGTTTCTACGCTTTTTGTAGAGCGTCCTTGGCTTTGATCCCTGCTATGTTACGGCGCTATATAAATTGTCATGAACAATAACAATAACAATCCGTCATTATCCTCTCAGAGCGTTAATTTCAACCTGCTGACAGCCACAGATCGCCTTCGCTAAGCGTAAATGGCTACAGAGAAACTGCTAAGGCAATCGTTATCAATTGGACTTCTATAGATCCATTTAGGTAACGCCCTTGACATCAGGCGGTGGTCGCTCCTTGACTTGAATCGTAATACCCCATTGTCAAACCCATTAAGTCAGTCCACTTTCCGGTTCCGGTTATGGAGGATAGGCAATAGAGAACAGGAAAGTGTTGAGTCTCCATTGAAACGTCGTACGAAACTCAGCGATGCGGACCAATTCCGGGAGCGAATTTCAATATTCTCGGTCCAGCCACTGGAAATGTGCGCTTGCCTAGAGCTGGCACGATTTGTAGACAACCTTGTGCCCCATTATTTTTATTCTGGAATCCAGGCTACGTCATTTAAATGAGGTGTGATTTCAATTGGTGAAGCCGTTACCTGCAGTTAGTCAAACTTGAGAGCAAAGAAATGCGACAGATTCGATTTTGATATATCAATCAATCAATCAACTTCTATAGCGCCACTATCATAATGCCCAGGGCATCAGCCGTTGGCGCACCAAATCCGAATAGCATTAGAGCCAGGTCAAGCCAGAAGATTAGTCCGAAACGGCGGGAGAGCAATATATAGAGCGACGGCGACAGCTGAAGATAAATAACTAACGTAAATAATCGAGACATTCTTGTCTTCAGCCATCCTCGCTTCGAGGGTAAACCACATCGTGAATGAGCTTACTTCACTGTTTTCTGTTGTCTGTCATTTGGGTCACCTTTTCCATTCTATTTCCAGTCCAATGCATGATGTCATCAGTCCATCCACTCCTGGATTTGCCTTTCTTCTTTTTCCATCAGTTGTGCGTTGCATCATCTCCTTTTTTCAAACAAGTGCATGTTTTCCTCACGATGTGGCCGAAGTACGACTGTTTTCTTCTTTTTATGGACTCCTAACATTTCATTTTTAGCACCTCCCTTCTCTAATACCAATTCGTCAGTTATTTTCTCTGTCCAGGACATATGCAGAATCTGTCTAATAGACCCTAATCCTTTCATCTCGAACGCCTCGTCTCTTTTTTCTGAGTCCATGTCTCACATCCGTAATTCCGTATGTTGCCACCGGCCAAACTAGAGTTTTCCAGAGTGTGATTGATCATTGTGGCCATCTATATAGCCTATGTCGTGGCTTTTCCATAGATTCTGCAGTGCTTTGTTGACCGCTTCACTTTTACCCAATCTGGCACGAATCTCGGTTTCACATTCCGCATCTTCTGTGATTATTGGTCCTAGATAAACGAAGCTTTTTACCTGTTCTAGTTGTTTTCCGTTAATACATATTCTGCACTGAGTTTTATACAGTTATTTTCACCAGACGGAGCCACGCGCTATCTCATCTAGGCTCGGCGTCCTTAGCAACCGATCGCTATCGAAACTAACTATAGAACAACACCTCAACGGCGTTCATTTTGTTGTAAACGTCTACGCTGTGTAGAGATAACTTCTAATAACTTCTAATAACTTTAAATGGCGACTGTACATCTGAATCCTGGCCAACGAAGCGTCGTTAGTCGCTTGATTTCGCAAAGCACGCCAGAGGATACAGTGAATCAACACGATCGCATTGCTTTGGACGAGATTCGCGAGAGGGCCAGAGCAATGTGGCACGGGCTGGCTGAAGATGGTCTACTGCCTACAACATACCAAACGCATTTCCAAGGGGTCCAGGTTGTCAAGGACGACAGGGCAGTCCCAAGACCGTTATCTCCAACGAGAAAGCACAAGCCACAGTCATCCAAGTTGGTAGCTTATAGAGTAAAGACTTTCAATGTTTTAAAAGTTTAACTTAATTAGCTTTGTCATTGCAGTTATTACGACAGGTTTATATTATCTGCCTATTTTGGCGCCCCTTCATTCTTCAATCAACTTCGCGAATACCTGACAAGCAAAAAAGGTCATCACCCTCTGACAAGCAAAAATGGGTCATCACCCCCTGACAAGCAAAAATGGGTCATCACCCCCTGACAAGCAAAAATGGGTCATCACCCCTGACAAGCAAAAAACCTAAACCATCACCCCTGACAAGCAAAAATGGGTCATCACCCCCTGACAAGCAAAAATGGGTCATCACCCCCTGACAAGCAAAAATGGGTCATCACCCTCTGACAAGCAAAAATGGGTCATCACCCTCTGACAAGCAAAAATGGGTCATCACCCGTAGCGAACACCCAACCTTAAACCAATTTTGCGCCCCCACCTCGGCGCCCGAGGACATCTGTACCTCCCTGCAACCTCTAGGTCCGCCTCTGATGTACTACTGTATTTGCAGATGGTTTTATACAACAACATTCGACATGCTCGGTGGTCCTACGACTAAAGGAAAATCTGATAACAGTAAGAGTGGTTATTAAATCTTATTTCAACTATTCAACTGAACTGAATAAGATTTGCTAAAAACGTTGCAGTGAAAAAACTCTTGCAAGCCATTTTAAAAGAGTTAGCCTAAAACTGTCTCCATTTAAATACAGACTTATTTTTTGTAAACGCTTCTTGTTGTAATTGCTCATTTTATTTATTTATTTATTTATTTCAAGACAACTTCTATAGCGTCGTGCACTGGGCGAAGGCCTACGACAAGGGCGCTGCATACACAGTCAACCATATCCTAAACTGAAAAGATGCGTTTTTAGATCTCTCTATATATATATCTCTCTCTCTCTCTCTCTCTCTCTCTCTCTCTCAGAGCACAGCTGAGTCGGTCTCAGTCACTGTGGTCGGCAAGGCGTTCCAGAGCAACGGGTTCCCGCGTGTAAAGGACCTAGCCCCGAACTTCGGGGTTTGCGACGGAGGTGGGACGAGCAGTAGGACACGATGGCCGGAGCAAAGTGCCGACCTCCGCGCGTTCGACGTTGATCTTAGGACTAGCTCAGCCAGGTACTGTGGACAGTGCGCTCCCGGGCTCGAAGCCAGTGTAGCTGATCGCGCAGTAGGGGGGAGTCACATGGGCTCCCCAGGGGCTGCTGAAAACGACCCATTTGTATCAATAAAAAATCAAATTGTCCCAAAGAAGTGTGCATAGGTGTCATGTGTTGCATGCCGTTACATACACTGTATTTGTTTCAGCATAATGCCGGCAATTGAATTAAAATTTCATTTGTTATAGCATATTCCTTATGGTCAGGTAATGCTTCGTTACAGATGTCGCAGACATTTTGAAGCCAAGACGTGATTCGAAATACAACATTGGAGTAAGTAAATAAAAACGAGAATACTTGTGAGTCGCGACACAAGACCCGAGACCAGAATGGCTGCCCAACTACTATAGTGGCGGGTCGGTATGCCGAATATCGAACCGATATCGCGACATGATTTAGCTTTCTGCCAAAGTACTTTGTAGATCATGAAAATCAGGAGACCGTGCGTCTCAAATAAATAATTAAAACGAACAGAATAAAAGTAGTCCCGTTGCTCATCTTTAAGGCACAGAAAAGGTTAACTAGAACATCTGCACAGTAGAATGTAGTTCAACGTTTTACAAATAAAATGAGGAAAGCTGCTTTCATAGTTGCTTGTACAATATCCAGTAATCGAAAGGCTAAAGAAATGAATCTAAAGAAAAATCTAATAAAGATTTAGAGTACAAAATTATTCATGAATGCAGTAATCATTCTCTTACAACGGATCTTTCAAGTATCTTTTATCCATTTTAATTCAGCCCATCAGATTGTAATAATATACAGTTACAGTTGAGGAGTTCAAAGGATTGACTAGTGTCTCAAGCTTTTGGTTTTAACCCAACTGTTACTAATGGTGTTGTTGCTGTAGCAGCTGCATGCAGACTTTATACTGTAGATTTTAAAATGGAACACACATTAATATTTAACAGACCTCACGTACTATATTTGAATGCCACTTAGGCCTACTCTTTTGAAATGGGTCTGATACGCCAATTTGAAATTTTAAAGACTTAATTTCATACATTAATTGTTGCGCGACATACAATTGCAGTCAGGCGGTCGTTCAATCGAGAAGCTAAGTTCATCTGTATAAATACTTTCATCGTTTAGTCTTAAGGATGTTGATATTAGTTCTAGACGATAGAAGATTAGAGGCCTTTGAAATGAAGATGGGGCAATGGATGTTGAATATCAGTCTCCAATGACTTTATTATCTGTCTATTTAAACAAGTCTAAAGATAACTTTGAACCGCTAGCTGATAGCCACGACAATTTCATACATTAATTATTATTGGAAAACTTAAACTGCAAACAATATTATTTAAAGGAAGGAAGACAGTAGATGCTATTTAGCAGAATAGAAATACACCTATCAACGAATGAAAGAATATTCGAGAGACAGCTATAGGAGTGGGCTGATGGAAATAAAGCCTGTCACACAATGTACAGAATATTTGCTGCTATTGTTGTTGCCGCTGATGTTTTTGTTGTTGTTGCTGCTGCTGCTGATGATGATGATGATGCTGTTGTTGTTGGCGGCGACGACGATGATGACGACGACAACCTAGCTGATGACGATAATGAACATTGTTTCACATTCTTTAGGCCAGCCTTTTAAATCGTATTACAGATAGATTACATAATATTAGGTGAACAAGATTTTCTAGATTAATGTTTTCTTTGTCATATTTTTAGTGCGTTAATTTCCAGTTGTTTTCGTAGAGTTACGACATCGATCGCTCTGCAGTGGACGAAGTGGGCAAAGAACTCGAAAGAGCGAGCAGAGGCAGAACTGACGGAAGTACCTATCGCGGAGACTTCAGCATGCGTCCGGAATGGAAACCGTCCATTGTTCACCACAGACTTCGAGGCCTCTCTCCTCCGCCACAGGTTACATCCACCTATGGATGCAAACCATTCAACATGATGTAGTAGATAGGAAAAACAACTATAATTTCTGCTGTACTCCAGTAAACAGAATTACATTAGACTGCTACAGCTTTATTCCGGGTTGACTGAAAATGCAGGACATGAAAATGCGAGAAAAGAAAAAGGCGGACGAAGTGCTAGGGGGGTGAAAATGCAGGTATGTAAAATGATGGACGAAGAGGCCAGGGGTGAAAATGCAGGCCAGGAAAAATGCGGACGAAGTGGCAGGGGGTGAAAATGCAGGCCAGGAAAATGAACGACGAAGTGGCAAGGGGTGAAAATGCAGAACCGGGGAAAAGGTGGACGAAGCGGCAAGGGGTGAAAATGCAGGCCCGGAAAACGGTGGACGAAGCGGCATGGGGTGAAAATGCAGGTCCAGAAAAAGGGGGTAACAAAGGGGCGAGTGGGAAAAACGCTAAGTATTCGCCCTATTACAGTGTATCTTGGTTGTTTTTGCACCGTTTGAACGTTAGAAACGTAAAAATCTGCTATGTAGATGTATACATATTTAGCATATCAGTCTTCATTATCACACAAACACGGCTAGCCTATATATTTGTATTAAACCAAGTCGCGCCAAGCAATTTCGGATACCTCAAATGCTGGTAACTATACGCGTTTGGATTTTCTGAGAGCTGTGAGCCACAGCATGGGAGCCCATACTGAAGCGCTGCATTACCGAGGAGATAACGAAGCTAATAGCGATGAAGAGCAGCGCATGGAAGAGCCGGAGGTTGCGGACGCTGTCATCGTTTCTGAGAGTCCACCACCACCGACTGAAGAACCACAACCGATCGCCGACGCATGTGAAATTTGCCTTTTGGCACCTCGTGTTGCCGTTGCGCTGGTGCCGTGCGGACACTCGAGATTTTGCGGTACGTGTGCTGATACTGTGGCGGCGATGTCGGGCCATTGCCCAATTTGTCGCTCCGATATTACTATGGTTATGCGTTTGTTTACTTAGTCCATTCAAAGATTAGTTATTATTTACATCTTACTCAAGTAGTTTCAATACTGTTTGTTATTTTGTTTATCACCACTTATTAGCAATATGTTAGAAGTTAACTGAAATGACAGTTTTGCATTGAGATTTGCATTTTATTTTTGTTTACGACCACTATTTAGCCATATTTTAGAAGTTAACTGAAATAAAAGTTTTGCATTGAGATTTGCATTTTATTTTTGTTTACCACCACTGATTAGCAATATGTTAGAAGTTAACTGAAATCAGTTTGGCATTTATTTCCTAGGCCTGCATTTTCACCCCTTGCCACTTCGTCGTTCATTTTCTAGGCCTGCATTTTCACCCCTTGCCACTTCGTCCGTCTTTTTCTCGGCCTGCATTTTCACCCCTTGCCACTTCGTCGTTCATTTTCTAGGCCTGCATTTTCACCCCTTGCCACTTCGTCGTTCATTTTCTAGGCCTGCATTTTCACCCCTTGCCACTTCGTCGTTCATTTTCTAGGCCTGCATTTTATCCCCCTGTCACTTCGTCCGTCTTTTTCTCGGCCTGCATTTTCAGGCTATTTATATTTTTTCAAATTCATTTTCCAGGCCTGCATTTTCAGCGTTCCCTTTATTCTTTGATATTGATTGGTTGGCTTGTATAGCCTATTGCTTAAACAAATAACACATTTAAACCAAAATTCTAAGGGTTTTGCATTTTGTATCGTTTGAAGGAGGTCACATTTCTTATTTTAGGGCGATATTAGAGTGTTAGTTTTTACTCTTTGCTTTAAAGAATGAAAGACATTTAAATAAGCCGCTTTATATTCATCATTTAATAGATACACTGTATATGCACAAATTAGCCCCATCAAGTCATATCAAGAAGAAGAGTGCATACGTTTAAAACAGTCATTCACGAAATACAGCCTATAGACCTGCAAAATATCAAATTCTTATACTGCATGTCTTGAGATTATCCATGAATTAAAAATAAAACCTTGACAGAGACTAGAATTATATGAGCGTGAACCATTTGCATCCAATTAAGTGGCTGCTTTCCTTTTATTGAAGCATTTCCGTCATTTTAATTCAACCGCCCATTTACTGCACAATTGTGCATATTAATATGTAATTATGATTATTTTCGCTTGGCTGTATAAAATTGCATTCGATTCATAGAGATGTGTCCAATTATTTTAAACGCACGCCTTATTCACGTTATGCTTGATTCAAATGGTAGTGGCCAATTAGATTGGACAGTGGCGCAGTCAGGATTTTGGAATAGGGGTGCACATCGACATTTTCAGGTGAACAAAGTTTTGACAAGCAAAAAGGCTCCGTCGTGTCAATCTCCAGAGCCTTGAAATTATTTAGTTCGTTCTCATACTACTACACCCCCGCCCCCAACTACTCAACGGTTTTGCACAATCCCACTACAGGTCCCAGCCCGAATAGAAGACCGGGCTCCGCGTGCCCCACTCCGTGGCTACGCCAGTAAATTACAGTAATGCAATGTTTCGATTAGCTGCAATTTGAATAAACTCATGCACCTCTATAGTCGTATGCAAAAACTCCTTGAAATATGCTCTGTGTTAATACTCGCCTCACACCCAGATTCTACTTCCATCGAAAATCCGACGATCCAAATCGCTGATTACGTGTGATCATAGTGATCTGTTTGTTATTCTATTTTTTTCTTTTAGTCGTTTTTTAAAACTGTATGACAGAAACTTCTATTGAGTCCAAAGCGTGTTAATCAACTGCTCAGCTTCTACTGCAAATAAATAGGAAAAGCTCTTGTAGTCTTAAAGAAAAGTGCTATAAGCTTGAAGCAGGCACATCGCTGAAATTTAGTATGAAACTATGTCCCATAATTGCTTAAGATATGAAAGGATTTCTTTTCTAGGAAATCTACAAAATCGAGTCAACAACAAAAGTTCCGTGAAGCAATAGGCTATGTATATAAAGCAAGATTTGTTGCATGAGCATCGTTGATCAACAATAGTCTACACTTAAATTGTGCGTATGGAGAGTCATAAAAAACTAAAAACATAAAAGTGAACCATACTCAAGTAGGCCTATACACGTATACTTAGGCGTTCAATAATTAGCAACAGATATCCGACACTCTTAATGGCGTTACGCATACTTCCTTAGAATACTCCGTACTTCCTTACTTCCTTAGTGTGTGTAGCCAAAACAAAAAGTCAGCAAACCGAAAGGCATTACCAACAACGGGGCTTTAAGACCTGCAGATGCTGCTGCACTGGTGCTGACTAAATCGGCCGATGATACCGAGAAAGGGACTTTGAAAACGAGAACGTAGGTCGCTTAGGCGGCGATACCGTGAAAATGGAAGCCATATGTAAATTAAAGGAATAGTTGAGACCATCAGCCCTACGGCGATCGACGAGCAATCGGCGCAGACGGGCATCCGAAACTACTCGGAAGTATTCGGCCTCCGACCGACTTATTTCATTTCGCAGTTCCTCAGATAGTCATCTCTCCTCCCTTTCATTTGAGTTTCCGGGTTTCGAAGCTTTTTCGTGGAAGTCAATCTTTTTTCTACCCCGATATTCAAATTTACTAGACTACCGCAGCAACTGGCTGAACGATCGCATCTTTCTGCGATTCGTTATGCTTTCTTATATTGGCGTGTTAATCTTCTTGTGGCAGATGCTCCATCTGCATTCCGTTTACCGTGCTTGTAAACATTTTAGATTGAACAGAAACTTTCCCGCATTGGTAGAATCGTACAACGTCATCAACCAGCAGGGAAAGAGGAGATTTCGAAAGAGATAGGTGATGAGACTGATGACTTTTCCGAGATTTTGGGGAGTGAAATACTGGGAAATTGTCGACAGCCGCATAGCGCATATTTTTAAATTGCAGAAGTGTATATTTTTTTAGAGACAATGGTCACAATACGTTGATTTCAACAAGGTAGCAACAACACAAAAATGTGTTAAATTAATTGTTAGATAGATATCACTTATGTCTTTTCTTTATAAACGAAGCACAAATAGTGACCGTAGTGACGGAAGACACGAAACAAGATATTAAAAAGAGAGGAGAAGCAAAGGCACTACAGACGATGGGAAGACTTAGGCGTATTTGGAATGCAAACGAAGTAAAGATCAGCGCCAAAATTCAAATATTCAACACTATCATTGCAGCACAAATAGGCTACTAATATATTATGGATCAGAAACACGGATCTTAGAACGAGCAGACGAAAGCAAACTGCTAGCGACAGAAATGAACTGCTCGCGAAAGATCTTGGAAGTAAGCAAACTACACAAAAATAAGAAATTAAGACAACAGAAAAAGACTGGGGATGCAAGAGACAATAATAGATACAATCAGAAGAAGAAGAAGAAGAAGGCTTAGATGGCATGGACATGTAATTAGAATGAAAGACAATAGATTCCCATATAAAGCACTCTATGCATTAAAAGAATGCAAGAGAGGAAGAAGATGATCCAGGAAAAAGTGGATGGATAACATCAAAGAGGACTTTAAAGGATATCAGATGTCAGTAATCTATGGAAAGAGACTGACAACGGAAAAGATAAATGGAGAAGTTATTGTCTAGCTATTGCCGCTAATGAGCTGGCAGAAAGCAACTATGATGATGATGATGACGGCGATGGAGAATGTTGTAAAGTTTGATGGCTGCCACAATTAAATAATGGCTGCCATCTTGTAGTCACTTTATCTCTGTGGGTTGAACAGCAATTGAACTTATATATAGTGTCTAAACATGTTTCCCCAATTAATCCACTTAAAATGTTTCGAGGTTAAAGAGAGCAAACACCTCGCTCTCATCGCCTTTAATTGGTCTCGACCAGTCCAATTAGGCCTTACTTATTCACAGTTATTTTAATTGCTAACTCAAACCGTTCGTACGGACAGCAGTTTTCTCTTATGAGCATCTAAACACAAACAAACGCACAGCCATATTATATGTCACCTAATCACGATCTATGGGAGTTCAGGTCACACATACTGGAATCGCCTGACAGAGTAACATTCAGAGGTATGCCCACTGTCCAAAAGCGCCACACCTAATCTCCATAGCTATGAACGACCTGCTAAATAAAATTGTAAGTGACGTAAAGGAATGCTTGGGCTTAAGTCGGCAATACTACTTAGATGCATATCGTGGATATTAAAATATTAATAGCTACCAGTGGCGTAGTCAGGGTGCCGAAATAGGGGGCACATTAACATTTTCTGGTAAAAAAGTCTCCGACAAGCAAAAAAGCCGTCAAGGACATTCACGGTATTCCATTCCATCAGTCTACCTATCGCCTCCCCCCCCAAAAAAAAATTATCCACGGTTTTGCGCAAATCCCACGACCGGTTCCCACGTTCCTCCCATCCGCGGCTACGCCCATTAGGCCCTATAGTTAAAGTCTCCTCAAATTTTTTAAGAGATGAAGCGCATGCCTTTCGGTTTGACTGATCTAAAACGGAGGCTGACGAAGCGCAGTGACTGACTGAAATGGAATCCTTTCTTCGAATATTGCTAGTGCATCGCAGTGTGTTGATATCCGATCTACAGGTCGAATGTTTGTTGAGTCTTCAAATTCCACATGACGTCAACTCACTGTAGAATCCGATATTCTTTGTGTTAACATGTTATATTGTGGAGCACAAGCGTTGGAATCGAGTGCGTTTCTCTCGATTCTTTGGTTCTAGTTTGGATAATATTTATGGCCAATATCTGGAGAGCTTCGTACGATGTTCAACTATAATGTTGGTTCCACATGTGAGGCGCATTTGTCAAGAAAGTTTTTATATCCATCTGACAAGAATTAAAATAAAAGTACAACTTCAGCGATCGATCTCTAGTGGCGCAATTAAATATTATAATTTATTAATCATGATAAGTTCTAGTTGACTCGAAAGTTTGGCAACAGCAAAATGTCTTTGGCAGTATTGGAGTTGTGAAATTTGAGCTGGGGAGGTGAGGACTGAAATTCAATGAATGACAGAAACTGCATGTACCCGATATGCGATTTTTGAGAGGCTTGCAAAGTTAGCCCTAACCCCCCCCCAACTCCAACCCAGGTCTTTGGCCTGTTTGTTATCGACTGTAGCAGTTATTAAATGATTGACTGATGAACTGGGCGAAGATAATGTATACATGAAAGACTTGGGCTAATGATGAAACTTAAATCATATCTTAGCATCTCACCATTTGCCGCTGCGATTATTTTGAAGCTGATAGCAAATAAGAAATAATGGACAGTAAAATTCAATTAATTCAAACTCGGATAACAGGGACCAAATAGCCAAGGTTAACCGGCCTAAGAGGACTTTTTCCATCTGAGATGATATTGTGTGATCTACTGTAAGCCTAAGCAACTATTACAATTACTGAAGTTCGGGGGTCTTGTACCTCACCAATTCACAACGGAACTTATATTATATTATTGGGCGGCCCGTTGTTAGGCCTATATAAGTAGGAGTTGTTTTATCTCGTCTCACACTAGATCTAAAGCAGCAGTCCACACTCTTTCCATCAATTTTCATAGTTCAAGTAGTAGATAGTAGTTAACATGCTAGACTAGTTGCTGTAAGAAAATGTTTGGGGCATAACAAGCATAATATTGCAAAATTGTTATGGGGTTGGATATCACGGGCCACTTCAAACTCCGTCCGGGAGTTTACTGACCGCGCTGACCTAAAAATATTCACCAGCTGTCTATATCACAATAACACGTGGGAACCCTATTCTGTGGAACATGCTACTGAGTGATATTACCACAGAGAATGACTCTGAACGGTTCTTGAGAAAACTCAAATCATTCTTTTTTCAAAAATCATTTGGACTGTAAAGCGCTTTTGATTTTGAACTTTATTCATGTCTACTGCGCTATATAAGTCGACTAGTATAATAATAATAATAATAATAATAATAATAATAATAATAATAATAATAATAATAATAATAATAATAATAATAGCATATTCTATGCTATAGGCAAAAGTTCAATGGCCACCGATCTGATTGAACAACACAGGCGTCATTGTGTCAGATAAGAAACCCGGAGCGTTTAAACACATTGTTCACTTTGTTCATTGTAGAGGATGGTCAAAATGATGAAATCAGGAGAGCGAAGCTGATAAAATCAGACGAAGAAGCCGAACGAATGCCAAGATAGGCCTACTCAGTGGCATCACTGATCACTGCCTTTGGAGTAGGAGAGGCAAAGGTCGGATGTCATGCGTACAAATGCATCAATCATACACCAGTCATTTCCTCGCTATAGACTTCCCCCACGCGCGATAGAATTACCGAATCATATTCCGAGAGTGAAACTCATTTTGGTGAAAAGTACTCGGTTGATTAGGTGGATCTCTGCGTCACACGGTACGGTATTCGAATCAAGATGAGCAGTTAGAGTGAAACCAAATGTTTTGAATTTAGAACGAACATTTCGAGAAAAATATTAGCGAAATCGAATCTGGAAATGAAAGAAGCAAGTGCTGACAGACCCGCCGGTGAAAATCCATCAAGCTCCCAGTGAATGCAAAAGCAGCAAATATAAACGCACGGGTACAGTATGCCGTTAGATTACATTATAGAGGAAGTACCCGTTAAATCAGCATGTCATTAACACGAAGGTTTCTTCTTAGTCTTTATTTCAGTCTGTATGTTCCATATGTACGTCAATGCGTTTTAAAGCTGGCCGAGGATGATTTGGGTTCCGTTCTATAGGTTCTACAGCTGTACTTTGAATCTTTTTCTCAACGGCAAATTTTATCAGTATTCGAAGCCAGTCTGAACTTTTTATTTTACATGTAAAAGTCAGACAAGTATACTGCTTTCAGAAGCAATATACTGTAGTCAACCGAGTATTTTGTTCTTATTACTGACTCGTTTGTCCCATCTTCAATAGAAAGCGTTTTCAGCGAATTTCAATTTTCATTTGAGCCTGCGATCCATCATGGAGGAGTTTTGTGACAGTGGCATTGTAAAGTGTACGCATCAACCAGTCATTCTCGACAAATTGAAGTGTTCGTCGGATAACAAGTCAGACTGCGACCAATTCTCCGCCATAAAGAGATCGGCAATTCTCATTTATTTGCTAGATCTAAGTCTAACAGACAACGAGACAGCAATCCATGCATGGGCCATGTACTAAAGCAGAAGCCTACAATTGAACGCATCCAAATAGAAAAAGTCGACTATCTTATTTGCTTTAGGAAAACATAAAGCATCGCCTGAATATTTCATAGAATCTATTCTTTCGATCACGATCATCTGTACTGTGCAGATTCAGTGATGTTAGCGATGCAAAAGAATAATTGTATGAAGTTGTCACTACAAAATTTGATTACAGCAAATGTCTCGCGAAAAAAAAACGGTATAGATTTTCTCCGGGTCATGTAAGCGATCAGGAAAATCAATTAATTTGTCCATATATTTAGTTGGTATGAGGACAGCAAATAAAGCCCGTAGCGAATAGAATGTCCACGCAGTTCAGAAATCGACGCAACTACTTAATTCAGAGTCATCAGAAATCAGGACGATTGCAAAGCAAAAGCCATAAATTGTGCATTAGTTCACGTAATTGATCTGGAGAGTAGAATCGTCGGAATAAATGCGAATAGTTACTCTGGTGGTGGAGAGAAATAGCTCTTGACAAAAGAAGGCAAGTGCTATCGATGTCAGCCGCTGCCCAGATACATGTAATCAGTGATGAATTAATACAGTAATACTTTTTGTGTGTGTGTGTGTGTGTTCTAGCCCTAATGATTGCAGACAAACATTCCAGTTTTTGTAAGACTTCTCAGCAATCGTGAGACGTCAGAGGCACATTCAATAGTAGCCTACAGTAGATTATTATGTTTAATAGCATAGCTAAGAGGGGAATGGTACGTCCCAGAGTATAGGCACAGTTTTGGCAGCAGCATTTTCAGTATGGGCCTACAGAAAAATATCGTCATGATCTTGTGTTCTGTATCTGACTAGGCAATATGACTAATTCAACTGTAAAAATATTATACATTTACAACAATTATAATAGAAATCAGAATTAACGATGCAGGCAATTAATCAGGTGTAGGAGACTATTTACAGTAATTATAGTCCTATGCCATGCGCAATGTCAACTGAGAAAATCGTTTTGATCGGGCGACAGAGCAAACCGACAAACAGATTGAATTCACGAATTCGTCTGAAAATTTGTTGTTTACAACTGTCATTACACTCTGCCTTAAAGTGCCTTTGAATATTAAAATCGTTATCTGAACATTTAGAGCGATTAATTATTCATCCTCGGGCAAGTTGATGTTAGATCAAATGGAATCTTTGTTATATAATATACAGCCACTGTCTGTCGCCGTGGCTTATTACGCCCTAGAGAACGTTTTACTGCGACCATTCTATAACAAAGATTCCATTGAACTAACGTCAACTTGTCAAAAAATATTTAAGTGCAAAACATTGTCATCGAATCTGACTGTCAGTTTTATGCTTTCTGCAATTACCTTCTAATAAGACTTAGTGAAAAAGAATTCTTTATAATTTCATGAAAAGTTACATCTTAATTTTGCATCTTTCTTCAAGCTAGTTTCCATAGAACAAGGATCAAAGAATCAAATAAACAGTGAGACGATGTTCTCACGCTAATACAGCAACTAGCCAAAGAAACACTAATATAGGGCCTATATATATATATATATATATATATATATATATATATATATATATATATATATATTTAGACGACCGAATATCGACAGACGATGCTGCTCTGAACGCTGTTCATTCTGCTGGCCGCCGGAGGTCGGCGCCACCGCGGATTGCATCGGCCGAACAGGTAGAACCGGAAAAAGTGGCAGAAGTCTTCGTTGAGAAAGTACAGAGCGAACGGATTGACGGCGGAGTAGATGAAACAGAGACAGAACCCGACGCTCTTGAAGACGTGCCAGCCGAGGTTGTAGTCGTAGTCCAGTGGCGAGTACTCGTACCACAGCACGTATACGTGGCGCGGAAACCAGCAGACGATGAAGATGAAGACGAAGAAGAGGACGACCTTCGCCACTCGTTTGCGCGACTCTATCCTCCGGCCGACGGCGGAAGTCTTCGTCGTCGTCGTCGTCGTCATCGTCCCAGAGTTCCTTTCGCGACCTTGACCGTCCCTCGGTTGGCGCAACAGGACGCAGGCGATGAGAGCGTACAGCGTTACTATGACGACCACCGGAATCAGAAAGTAGACGAGAAATCTTGCCGTTTTACGGAACCGCTTGTACCCGTCTCCCCACTCCGACGGATAGACGTCGCATATGTCCAGCGGCGGCTGGCAGCAGGGACGAACGTCGGCCCCAATCAGGTCGACGAGGGCGAGAAGAACTGCGACGACCCAAATGGTCAGCGCCACCGCTCGGATCCTGGCCATCGTAACGGCGCAGTAGGCCGTGAACGGATACACGATGGCGACGAAGCGATCGGCGCTCAGAGCGACGAGGGTGAAGACGGAAACGCCGAGAGACAGACTCTGCATGAACTCGTTCAACTTGCACACCGCTTTGCCGTAATACCAGGCGTCGAACGTGTAGATCGTCGACGTAAACGGAACGGAGATGACGATCAGAAGGAAATCTCCGACCGCTAGACTGACGATCAGTACGTTGGGCTTCGTGTGCATCGAGCTGTTTCCGACGACCGTGTAGATCAGAGTTCCGTTTCCGATCAGTCCGACTATAAAGATGACGGCGAAGGCGATCGGAGCCATAACGGCGACGGGCAGCATCTGAGTTGGCGCTTCCGTTGTTCCAGCGTCGGTGGAGTTGCTTCCATTGTTGCCGTCGAACCCAAATTCGACGGAGTCATTCATCGCTGTCACTCGGCCGTGCTTAAAACCAAACAACTTTGGTGGCCAAAACGCAATAAAACTTATTTCTGCAAACCGCGACACGACTGTATCTGTTCTCTTGGCTGGATATTCCTCGTTTCAAACGTCCTGTGACTGGTGATATTATTGTATAAATTGTAGAAATTTATTGTAGATTTATTGTATTGTAGATATTATTGTAGAAATTCGTAATAGAACTAAATTCTGTCGTTTTGACGTTTGTACAGAATTCGACGAAGTATCCATGCGCCTGAGATTAACAGTCAATCGACAAAGGAGTTAACAACAATCCTATTACAGTCGAGTATTTTTCACGAAGACCAGCTACATCGGATCTAAATCGATTTAGCACAACGCTATCTTATCGATATAGAGTTAACAGATCATTACGCCATCCGCTCCGTCCAAAACTTTTCTAGAAATAGACGCAAAGATTAGCTTCATCATCGGTGCTTATCACATATAACGCTAGCAGCGTTCATAGGAATATTAACGAATGGAGCGTTGGTCGGTGGATGCGGATTTCTTTCCACGACGAATATGGCCTATCAACGAAATGACTTGCTGCAGTCAGGTCAGTTTCGAACGATCATAAAAGTCCGTTCCGTCTGGCCTCGCAGTGGCACAGGCCTCGGCTGAATGAAGGCAGCCTTCCCTTCGCTACTCATGTACGTTATTGGAGATAATCAGGAGCAGACGGGGTGGGGGGTGGGGGTAATTGAGCAGACGACAGAGGAGGCGCTGTCGGCAGGCGCTGGCACGCCAGCTGTCAGCGCCAAGACTGAGTGTTCGATACGATGAACAGACGGCATTTCTACGTTTTGCATAGCGCAGAATCAGGATCTTGTATGAAGTTCAAATGTGTCTTCTTGTCCAATTAAAGAGATTAGTGTGTTCCCTACAGCGTCATGTTCACAGGGTAAGCCTTTCCAGAGCATAGTGTATTGGCAGCGCTATATATGTAGGTCTGGAGTAATTGCGCTTAAGATTTATGGCGCCATGCTGCCAAAACAGACCGGTGGATGCTCTATAATTATTCCCGTCCGTTTAATTATTCAAATAATTATTTTTAAACGAATAATCAGAATAGTATGAATGGCGCATTCGTTTATAGGCGAAGTGGGCAAACGGAATCCGCCATGTATTGCGTTATTGCCTTAATCCATATAGAGGGCGTAGCGACGGGGGGTATATCGGTGTATCTATACCCTCACCCAAAAAGTCAGACTATCTTAAAATTTTTAATGTGTTTTTAAGATTTTCAAAGTGTTTTTAAGATTTAATTTCTACCCCTCACCCCAATCACATTATACCCCCAAATCAAATTTCTGGCTACGCCCCTGAATCCATCGCCAGGTCCATAAGGTATTATAGATCAAGAACAAGAACAACAATACCGCTAAGAGAAGCCATACTCATGCTGCCATGCTAGACATTAAAATGCGCTGATTTCGATAGAACATATTTTAACATTGATACGACTGATTTACTAAGATCAGTCACATATTTTAAAACCGGTCTATTGCTATTGATACGACTCTCCACCGTAGGGGGCCCGTGCCCCTATTGAGAGCCTGCCGCATCCCCCAGTTGGGACCCTAGCTTAATGAATCTTAAACAACAAATGGTTGCTATGATTAATTTGCCACCCCAACGGCCCCCACTTGCCAAATCCTGAGCACCACTGTGTCACCGTGCTGTATATGGAGCTGTCCGTTGGTTAGGACCACTAATCTTTGGGCCATTTTTTACCTCCATTGTCAACAACTGTCAAACTTTCATTGGCCCTCTATAATTATGTCAAAAACTTTTGCCCCCCCCAAATCAGCGACAGATCCCTCTTAAACGTTTAGAAGCTATATTATTTTTTAAGGTGATGACCTCTTTTCTTCTTTTTTTGATCGTCCAGTGTCAAAATGTGGCGGTGATGACTTTTTATGCTTATCGGGCTTTTTTCTTTGTAATAAATAGTATTTCATGAATTTCCTATGTTTGATTATTTGTAAAAAATGTGAAATAGTTGACGTCAACTTCTTTTTAACTCCCCTCCCCTGTCAAGAACTGTAAAGCTTTTTCAGACCGCTCCCCTACTTTGTTGACGTAATTAATGGACAGCCCCTAACATGTTTATTTGATCATGGCATTATCATCATCGTCATCATCATCGAACTTCTAGAGCGTCATTTTAATAATGTTCTTGACATCAGTCGATGGTTGCTTCTTGGTTTGAATCATAATCTTCCATTTGTCGAATCCAATGAGTCAGTCGGATTAGATATTTAAATTATACTGTAAATCAACTTGATTAAAAAGACTAAATGCAACGGACAGCAACGACGACGACGACGACGATGATGATTATGATTATAATTATGATTATTATGATGATGATTTTGATTATGATTGCGATCAGGCAAAACAGCATTAACGAACGATTATTTGATTGTTATTGTGATGATGATGATGATGATATAGCGATGATGATGATGACGGAAAGGAGATGTTGAATAGGTGCGTCTTTAACTTGTTCGAAAATCAAGCAAAAACAGCATCGAAATTCCACGAACGTGCCGAGCGTTCTCCGAACTTGACGTCTTCGACAAACATAAACAACTTTTGGGGACTGGTTTCATGTGATCACGTGCTTCGGTTTTCGGAATCAAGATGCGCTTTCACGCAGAATACTATACGATGTCGTAAATATGGAGTCTGCGACTATGTTGTTCTAGGAAATATAATGAACGGATTGTTTTATTTTCGTGGATGCAAATTGATTGACAGTCGCCCTTTGAACGTCATTATTGCCAAAAAAGACGGAGCGGGGCGCAGTGATGATGTTTGTCATAGCGTCACGGTTGCCCCATTCGTGGAGGGAAGCAATAGGCGAACACTAGGCAGAAGTCAATTAGATATTATTGTCCAATGCGCAATAATTAAAGAAAAACAAATCAACTCGTTCGTTTCGATTAAGTGAGAGAAAATAAGGCCCACTTGTGTGATAATCTTCTAGTAAATTATTAGTGGATTCAGATGCAGAGCCGGATTAACCATGTTGCATATGTTTCAATTGAAACGGGCCTACTCATAAATATTTCTTATTTTTCTTATTATTTCCAAAAATGTTCTGTCTGTTTAAGACAAGATTGTTTACTTTTAGTGTTTTGGGACTTAAACTTAATCCGCTAGAAGCGCTGATGCTTGTTTTCTGGCCTTCGTACAGTGTGAGGCCGTATTCAGACTTACGGCACTGTGACGTCATATCCGTTACCGATTGTGGCATTTGAATATTATCGATGCGTTTTCAGCAATTAAATCACGTAGGAGAGATTTTTGACAATGAATAAATCCATCCATATAATTATTAAATATTTTAAGACATTTTTGTTCCAAGGTATCGCCATGTGGGGCCTATAATTAAATTGTGAAACGGGCCTACAAAACCTTAATCCGGCTCTGTTCAGATGGGGCCGTAGCAGTGTGGTTAGTGAGTAGTTGACCTATGCTGATCATAGGACTTGTAGGTTTCAAATCTAGCCGCAACTCATATAGGTGTACAAGGTGTTTATTTTTATAAAGTAGGCTTATAGTTTATAGCATAATGGTGATTCTATAGAAGTCGCCATGTGGAATTGCCATACCTGGTAGGTGATTAGGTATCAGTGGCGTAGCCAGGATTTCCAGAAAGAGGATTTGGTTTTTGGTTTTGACCGTGACCAACTTCGAAAAATTCTTGACCAGCAAAAAAGGTAATCTGATCAATTTTACTATTTTTCTCTTCTGTGCTGACAAACAAAAAAAGTCGTCACCTCTTACACCTTGTTACATTCTATTGCCAAGTAGCCAATGGGGTTTTATCCTGAAATCGCGTCCGAAGATAAACAAAATGCATAGAAACTCATTTAAAAAACCTTTTTCGCCAGCTAAGAGGGAGTTTTAACCCCCAAACCCCCTTGGCTACGCCACTGTTTGGTGATATTTTCCACATAGACATTTTCCATGGACTAAACTATACTTAGCAATTAAAGGAAAGTGCTATCTAGCTAAAGTAAGCAGCATTCGGTAAGAGGCCAGCATTAATATTTTCATAATAGGCAATCGCATTACTTTTATCTAAGTTTGTGAAATTTGTCTGGTAGGAAAATCGCTGCAAGACGGAATTTTAGAAATAATCTTCTGAAACGTTTTAAAGATTAATAAATCAATAGACACTTCAAATGCATTTTATGTTTTATCTGCTGTTGACATCCAGCGTCCGTCATCAAGAAAGTCTTTCAGCTCTGCAAGCAATTAGCAATTAGCAATTAGCAATTAGCAATTAGCATTATTTACGAATTGAATATCGACTTCACGTGGCTCAGCCGCCTCTGCGCCGTAGTAGCCTACATTACGAAGGATCAATAGAATGTCATTTGTCTAAAAAACCGATAGTATTGGATTTCCAAGTCTACGGTGTATTCAGATCAACGTTTTCAGACTGTCTAAACACGGAGCATAGAGAAAAGTAAATTTTTCAGCAGAAAATCAATTTCGTCTAGAGTGGTTCACCTGGTTTAATGTTCTCTGGTTAAAGGCATGGATCGACAGCACATACACATACTACATATACTGTACATGATCAAATTGTAGATATCGAATTATGCCGAACTTCAGTATCACTGACAGACATTCATTGATAGAACTAGGCTACATGTAAGCGTTTTAACCAGAAGTCTCATATTAAAGGCCACAACATAAGATCCAGTCATTCCAGAGATCAGTCTGATTGGTGAAAAAGCGGGACGAAAATGGTATTGCTAAGGAGTACATTTGGCCTAATTATAATATGTTCAGCTAGAAAGATAAACCAAGAAATACTTGAGATGACAGACAAAATGAACAGTACTACTGTCTTTTAGAAAAATACCTGGGCTAGGTTCTATGAAGGTCAATACTTCAGAAATGTTACATTCTCTGTTGTATTGTTTTAACCAAGCCAGTTTTGATGCTGTTGATGCACAGATAGTAGTGATTACGGTCAATTAGGTCTACTGTACTGCATATCAGGATTCAATAGCAAGCAGGCCACAATAGTAAGAAGAGCCGCAAGAAAGAGACAGGTTTCTATACGCATGCAACATAAAAGACCTGGTTGCATAAAATCGAATGGCAAGAGAATAGCAAGAGATAGACAACGATTGACGTACACCTTCATTTTCTGACTAATGTAAAGTATATAACTGCAGAAATACAACAGATCTTGCACATGCTACAAGCAAATGGGAAATAGCAGTCAAAAAGATGCTATACCTTAGGCCTGTAGAGATAAGCATATTGCATTGCATACACAATTGTCGATTTTATTTCTCTAGGATTGCTTACCAAGACCAAACGGAATTACATTTTCTTTTCCAGTAATCTTCATGTTTTCGTCAAGAAATCTTTCCGGTCTGAAATTTTGAGGATCCGTCCAGATTTCAGGATCCATGTGAACACTCCACAGATTTGGAATAACCTTCAAAATAGAAACACCTAACTAGTTTAATATAATCGTCAGTGTGAAGTCACAATATTGAATCTCATTGATGAAATGTTCAGGTATAGGCCTAATATATATTCGTGAAAAGGATAATATTCTAATCTAAGCTTATTATGAGAAATAATTATAATAAACCTTACGTCTACTAGGCTCATGACAAGCATATGCATCGTGTATTGTATGCAGCCCCTATTCAGAATGATTCAACCCAACATTAGCACGATTACTGTCAAACGCCCTCGTCGTCGTTCCTCCTCCTCTCAAGACAGCGGGTTTCGGACTTTCGGTGACAGATCCTTCCGGCGCGGAAACCCTGCTTCGTGGAACTTGCTCCCGAAGACAGTGACAACTGAGACACTCCCTGATCGGTTCCGGAAACAGTTGAAGACGCATTTGTTTAACAGCTCGTTTTTGTCAAGCGCTCTTGATTTTGCTTCGATAGCCATGTTTACTGCGCTTAAGAAATTGTCTTGAAATAATAGCCTAATAATAATAACAATAATAATAACAATAATAATAAGCGCCAGTAGCCCAGATGCATAATACAATCACGCCGACACTATGCAGTGTTTTGTGGCATATATATGTTCACGAGGCGGTGAAAAACTGAGAATATAGTCACATTAGGCCTAATTTAGAAAGAATAGACATAATTCAATTCTTTTATATTTTATAACAAAAGCAAGACGAAGACTTGCCTTGCAGCCTTTGGGTATAAAATAGCCACACACTTCTGAATCTCTTAGTGTCGAATGAATAAATCCGAACGGTGCTAGTATATGAAACCTCGCGCTTTCCAGCAGTACGGCCTCTGTGTAAGGCACACGTCGTTTGTCGTCATAAGAAGGGAGTCTGTCACTTGGCAGACTCTCGTCGATCTCTTTCTGAACGCGAGCCTTGATAACTGGATTCCTGGCCATTTCCAAGAAGGCCCAGTACAACGTTACCGCCGTCGTGTCGGCGCTTCCGAGAGAAAGATCTCGCAAAATGTAGAGAAGATCTTGATGGCTGTAGTTCGAACCTTGAATTTCCACGAATCTTTTTGCAAACGAATTTTCTCCTGATTTGTCGGATTTGATGTACTGAAGCGCTTCTTCTATGCCTTCCAAGATCTCGGCTTGTGCCTTGTCCAGCGCCGCTATCTTCTTTCGATAGTACGGCAGAAATCTGAGAATCGGAGCCAGGTCTAGAGATGGATCCAGATTGCATATTATTATGTTGGAATTGTCCGTCAGCTTTCGTATGTATTCGTCTATCGGCTGCAGTCCTCCGCCAAAAAGAAAGTTCATGATTACTTTGGAGGTGACATGAACGAAGTCTTCTTTCGGGTAAAACGGACGATTGTTGTGACTGCGAAGCATTTCAAAGAAAGCTTCAACTTGACTCCAGACTCGGACGTCAGACTCACGACTGACACCGAAGCCAAACTCCCTCATGATCGAAAGCGACATCTTGTGGTATTTTCGAAAATTTTTGTCATAATGGGCGAAAAATATTCCTAAACACCCGCAATAAAGCTTTTATATAGACCTACAATAAAACTGTAGGCTAGTAGTGCCAAAGATCGAAGGAATACATTAGGGGCCGTCCATAAGCATGTACATCAAGCTGTATTTGACAATTCACTCCCTCCCGCCACTCCCCTTTGTCACAATCTGTCACAAATCTCGGACCCTCCTTTAAAGCGTCGCCCATAGGCCTAAATCACCTCATACAGGTTTTTTTCTATTTCATAAATTCAAATTTTTTGTATCACTTTCAACAGCGAAACATAGAAATATTTAACTTCCGACAATGGTGACCAAAGTAATTGATTTCAAATTCCATGTAGGCTACCTAGCATAATATAATTACTATGCAGTATACAACAGGGACATCTTCTGTTAGTATGCATCCACACTTAAATCCCAGACAATCTTGCAACTGTCGGTGAAGAACACGGTGAAAGGTTTCACCAAGACTTCGCCACCTTGAGCAACGCTAAAAATTAATATTGTAAATGGATTTCGTCTATGCAGAGAGATTATTGCTGGACACTGATACGCCTCGGAAAGTCTGTCTACTGCAAATGAAATTTTGCGGCAACCCATCTCAAGCTCTCTTTCGTCTTGCTTTTGCTTTATTATCATTGGGTCATTGAATTTCAGAAAATTTAAAAATGATATGCATGCTAATCGTGCGAAAATTCCAGTCGTTTCAGGAAAATTGCAGAGTAAACTAAAATTGCGTAAAAATGTTTTAGCATTGTAATTGGTATTTAATAATAAAATATTAGGCTAATTTTTATACTCATAACGTGATAAAACTTGTGTATTAGATATCAAGGTGTAGGGTGACAGACATAACAATAATTAAGATTCAGACCTTTAAGCTCTTTGTTGTGGCGATTTGCTTCTGTCCAACAATCGGCGCGATCTCCAAAAACTTCAGCACGCTTAACCAGAGCTTCGTAAAGAGCCTCTTTGCCATTCAGAACTACTACCAAGCTTATGAATAGGAAATAGATATCAAAAATAAGCAGCTACTGGGTTATTACTTTCGAAATCGCTATATAAATTACCGAGATCTTACCTACTTACTTCATCGTCATCATCATCATAATCACTTTCTGCCTGCATGTCCAGTCCACTTCACCTCGGTCTTGCGTTAGTCTTCATCCGTCTACAACTGTCAAATTTTTCATTTCCAAGCCTTCTTTGATGTCATCCATTCCTTCTTTTCTTGGTCTTCCTCGCCCTCTATTTCCTTCCATTTTGTAATTAGGCTTATGTAGTGCTTTCTATGCCTATCTGTTGCTACCCATTCTGTTGACATGACCAAACCGAGTCAATCTTCTTTTTGCGGACATCATCGATGTCCATTAAAGTCCGCAAAAGAAGATTGACATCTTACCTACTTACACTGTACTTAGGGCCTGCTTAAGTTAAAGACCAAGTAGGATTTATTACTGAGTGTCACACAGCACTCGTCTTTTCGGCTATAGTTATTGAGATTTATATAACTTTACTTACCAAGTAACAAAGTAACTTTTACTTATATCACTGGTCAACAAATTTTATGCAAGTTTTTGTTTCCTGTACAAATTTTGGTGAAACTAATAGATTTTGACTTGCTGAACACAAATATGTAATTAGAATTTCTGTATCACGTAAGGTTTTTAAGAAATCGACAATTTAGCATTTAGTATTGTAACGTCTTCTGCAACATAATCCTACAGAAGGATCTAGGCAATACTGACAAGACATGAGAAAATTAGAAATGTTTTGCTGTAGATTTTCGTTTGTAGTCACTGTCATGTGCTTCACGTATCAGTGACCAACAGTAGTCTCCGAGCATAGACGGACTCCACTTTCCCTGGTAGCGTTTCTCGATGCTGGCAATGTCTTTGTGAAATCTTTCACCATGTTCATCACTGACGGCGCCGAGATTGTCCGGGAAGAAGTCCAAGTGAGAATGAAGGAAGTGTATCTTCAGTGACATGTTGCATTTCATTGCCTTGTAAGCTTGTAGCAGATTTCCAACTTGTTCAACATAGTTTGGCGCCTTGTAGTTGCCCAGAAAGTTAGCAACAACATCCCCGAAGGCTGTCCATGGCAGGCAACATGCTCGGCACCCTGCAGAAGGCCCTCAAAGTGACTGTTCTTGAGCATCTCTCGAATCTGTGGGCCAACAAAAACGCCTTCTTTTATTTTAGCATCACTGGTGCGCCGAAACCTCTGTCGTAAGTATGCAAAGGCTTCACTTTCTTTGTTCATTGCTTTGACAAAGTTTTTCATTAACCCAAGTTTGATGTGCGAAGGTGGGAGATAAATGTTCTTCGGATCAACGAGAGGATCATGTTTAACGTTCTTCTGTCCTGGAACCAAGTCCCTGCGAGGTGGCCAGACCTTTCTCACATAATGTGAATCTCTAGCTATGGCTGTCCCACTCGCAAAGAAAGCAGCAGTACTTAGTGTAGCCTAGCTGCAGACCGAGTAGAATTGCAACAACTTTAATAAGATCTCCACATATATTCCAGTTGTATATCGAGTATTCTGTGTGTTTCAATAGCAGCTGCATGTTCTCATATGTTTCCTTCATGTAAGCAGCATGTCCAATGGGTACTGAAGGGTATGAATTGCCATTGTGCAGCAAAACAGCCTTTAAACTTAACAGCGAAGAGTCAACAAAAAGTCGCCATTCGGATGGATTGTGCTTACAGCCGAAAGCAGAAAGCAATCCATCAATGTCAATGCAAAAAGTAAGACTGTCGATTTTTTTGAAGAATCGAGTCAAGTCTTCATGCCGTTTACGAAATACTAAAATTTTTGTACCTGGAAGATTCCATCCTTGCAACCCTAGATCCAAGCAATTCTGCTTGATTTTTTGACAAATCTAAGTCTCTGACCAGATCATTGAGCTCTGCCTGAGAAATCAAATGAGGATTTCTGGATGTCGATGGCTCAAACTCTGGGTCTTCCGTATAGCTGAATCATCAACTATCTGCAGCATTTCATCTGTCTCTGCATGCTCGTCCTCGTCCTCCAGTGTCCAAAACTCGGGGGGGTTGGAACAGGAAGACTCTCGTCGTGTGGAACTGGTCTCATTGCCGAGGCAAGGTTAGGATACTCAATAGACTTCTATTCTTTGAAGAAAATCTTGTAACATTCGTCATGCAGAAATAGCAATCCGTTACATGATTATTCTGCTCCTCCATATCATTGGTATGGCGAATGGCATGGATGGACGCTTACCTGCAAGCCAAGCTCGCAGACTGGTAGCACAAGATGAACAACATATATAAGGTGCCCATACTTTGTCCTGGTCGCCAATTTTGCATCAAAGTATAACTCATATCCTTTCTTTATGATTGCTGTCATACTCCGCTTCTGTGATTTCAACGTAAACTCTCCACAGATGTAGCAGAACGTGTCACTACTATTGCGACATCGACGCAACATTTCAGAAACTTTAATTAAATTAGTTAATATATTCAATTCACAGCCTTTAACTAAACAGTTATATCTCATCAAATTGCAGCTGCTTCTTGCTTGGTATTTATATAACTGCGTAACCATAGCAAAATACATGCTAGGCATGTAGTCTTGAAGACAGGTTTGGGCGCGTCTTGGCATGTCTGGACATGCCCAATTATACTAATTTTCAAAATCTATGTAGTTAAGTGAGCCAGCAGTGCATATTACATCTGTTATGGCGGTCACATAAGATTCTTGCCTAACCTGAATACCCATAACTCAGATAACTCTCGAAAACCACGATTTTAAAATTCTTATAATTTTAAAATTTAAAATCAGCTTTTTCTCAAAAAACTTACGTGATAGGAAAATTCCAAAATTATTCCTGTAATCAGCATGACAAAATCTACCTGAAACACCAGAAATTGCACAGGAAACAAAAACCTTGTTGACCATGTGTATATTTTATATTAAGCATGTGTATTTTCTGTATATCCAATGTAAAACGTCGCTGTTCACTAACTTTTAGGACTGCATTTCAATAGCTTCGGCTTCGGCGTTGGCTACGGCCGAATCTATTACAGACAGTTACGGCTTAGTTTCTGCTACAACAGAATGTAGGACTGCAGTTACGGTCGTAACTGTAAATTGCAAATTCGGTCTGACTATTTAGAATCAAATTTGGCCATGCGTCTTGCGTATACACTTCAATTGTCTACAATGGCCTCTCCGAACAGTTTTCTCATCGGATGTGCATAATTCCCATGACCGGTCGTAGCCCGAATAGGGGGGCGCTGTCGCAGTTCTCCGTCATGGCTACGCTAAGGATTGCGACGCCCGCCTAGAAACATGACAGGTAAAATGGGGAAATGTGCAAAACATTAAGAAACACATTGCTCACTCCTGAACTGCGTAGTATGAAAATACAGGTCCCAGTCGTTTTGAAGTTTCAATAAAGTAATCAGGCATGATCTCCATTCCTCCTCTTAGATACGGAAGCGATCCTACCAGAGGAAACGAAGGCAAGCTCGGTGGATACTTCCTTCCGTCTTCCGATTTTCGACGTTGTCGTCTGGTTATAAAAAATGCGCCAGCTGCTGCTGCTGCAAAGATGAAAACCGCCAATGCATCGATCATCTGTGCAGAAAGTTGCAACGGTGTCAGATTTTAGTTGCAATACCTGTATATGTTTGCGATAGAAACAAGATCTTATCTATATTTTGGCACAGGAAGTATACGATGTTTACAAACCGAGCGTCTATAGCCATTCGCAAAACGACGCCATTTTGTAACGCAGCCTACTGCCACTTCCTCATAACTAAGTCCGTTTGAACTCTAGGGCAATCCATGTATTACGTCATCAAGAGGGAGAGTGGTAGGAGCCTGATGATCGCGATTGATGACGATGGCAAGGAGTTTTGATGCACACACTGACATCAGCAGTCCTGTTCAGCTTAATTCAGCCTTACTTAGCTAATGTGATGCGTGATATTTGATTAAGATAATGCTTAATGGTCAAGCTGTTTTATGAATTGGGGACTGTTATAGCCACGTACTGTAAGTGTAGCAACACCCCGTAGTCAGAGCACAGTTGTCGTTAGTAATATAATATCTTGGTAAGCATAAAGCCGCGGTGATTACGTCACAAAGGGGAGGAGGAGGGAATGGTTCTGTTCCTGATGACGTTCGATAACAAGGGGGAAGGGCAGTCAAAATGGACAAAAAATTTGACGTAATATGGATGACCCTCTATACTAGGTTAGACACTTTTGAATAATATAGGATAGAGTTACCAGACGTCCTTAAATTATAAGGACAGTCCTTAAATTCCGTGGCCCGTCCTTAAGGGCGTTTGTCCTCAATAGGGACACAAAATGTCCTTAAAATTCATTTAAATAGTGATTAATAATTTAAGACATTAATCTATCTAGATTAAAAGAACTCTGTAATTGATTGATATTGATTGCTAAAAAGGTCATCTTTTTATGACCTTTTTTAAAGATGCAAAGAGCACAAAGTTCTTTGTGCTTTTTGCATCTTTAACTGCCTAAAAAGTCCGACAAGCAAAAAAATCATCCCTAGTTTTTTGTGCTTCTTTAACGTCCTAAAAGTCTGACAAGCCAATGTGTTTTGTGTGTGTCCTTAAATTGTTTCCAGCTGATCTGGTATCCCTATAATAGGAAGCGACTTGTGATTAGCATGTTTAGGCTCAAGCTCATTGAGACCATAACATTCTGAAACATAAGCTATCGATACTTGCCTGCATTAGAAATAAAATTTAGCATAAACAAAGTAACAGTGGCTAACCTAAGGGACGCAGGGGCGGTCCACCCCGCGCGGCATCAGAAGGGAATGGAAATTGAGCAGGTAAGAAAGACCCCACAAGCGTACAGATGGTCCTGGGTTAAACTTACTACTCTGCGCTGTTCAATTAATTGATAGCTTATACCAGAGCAAAGGCGCTTGTAAAATCATTCTCAGCAATTAGGCTAATCATAAACTCACCAGCATACTTAGTGTGGTCTTATTAATTCAAGTATACAGAGCCGTAGCTAGGGTTTCCGGCGCCCGGGGCAAGATTCACATTTTCGCCCCTAAATTTCGGTGATGTACTTTTTTAGTCGTCACGCGTTGTTTACTTATATCCATTTTTCTTTTTTCAATTTATTCCGCATAGCTATTAATTAATTTTTTCACATCCAAAATGTGCACCCCACCGGTCGGCGCCCGGGGCGACTTGCCCCCCGCCTCTTAGCGACGGCTCTGCAAGTATAAAAGGCGATCCCGGTAAGGTCAAGAACCTCTGAACGCTGGACGCCCTTGTCTCTTCTCTTATTATCTTATTAATCATTACTTTATCATGTACATCAAAATAAAGTAATGATTGACTGTATTCGCGAAATGCATTCAATACGTGATACTGTAAAGAATCGTCAACACTCTTTTACGTTTCGGTTCTTGAAGAAACCACTGTATTTTGTCAGCTGTATAATAGTGGAATGTGTAGTTGTTAGTTAAGAGTTGTGTTTGTTCTTATGTTGTCTGCTTTTGCGAATAAAGTTATATATAGGCCTGTATTAAATAATTATTTCATTTCAGAATTTTGATTACGTTTACTAATGAACATTATCAGGTCAGCGACGGTCGGTGGTTGAGGAGGGGAGGTCCTCAGGTACTCCATTTTCTTACCTTGATCGAAGTGACAATCAAAACCCTTAGAATAAAACTTGTTTATCTTGACTTACTAAATGGCCTGACCGATATGTTTAACATTAAATGTCTACTGAATGACAGTCGACTTTTTTTCTGTCCTAAGAGATCGGTAAATCTATTGGGAAGACTCTATGCTCGCCTACTTTTAAACCCGATTCCACTTTGGACTCTTGCACGTAATATATTGTGTCTGTTCATGATCCGAAACAGCGACATCTGAAGGCCAAATGAGCATAGACTCGCAGTCCTTGAAGGTCGCCACTGTCTTCGCAGCCCGTGTTTATGTGTCAACAAGATTGGAGATTCAAGACGGCAATGGTTAGTGAACCAAGTAGCCTACTTACACATAGACAGTGATGAGAAACAACTTGCAAAAGCAAGAATAGGCAAAGAGAAGTTCTAAACTAAATCTTAATGCTATGCAGCCCCATAATGTTGCCTTCAATTATATCATTACCAATATCACTTCGCATAACTAACAATTTATCATCTTTCAGATCCGTTCTTAAAACATGCCGGTCTGACTTGTCTTACCCCCCCTTAAATGGCTCCCTCGTCGTTTTTGACTGATCTTTCCGACTCGACCTGGTTCTAATTCAATTTGGATTTGGTGCGCCATCGCCTGACACCCTGGGCATTATGATCGTGGCGCCATAGAAGTTTCTTGGATGATTGATTGAATGATATTACAGCAGAAAATTTTGCCCATAAATTTCGACTGCCACTTAATCGAATTTTAAAATATCAAGTCTTTCAAGTTGTTCGTCAGACTTGGAAAACGATAGCGATTTAACGACTTTAGAACAGGAGGCTCTTCCATCGTTCTTCTAGACGTGTTGTTAGAATTAATTATCGAAACAATTAGGACAATCCTGGGGGCACGTTGTTGATATCGCAATCAATTTTGTTGGTAATATTTTGGTCAGAATATTTTAGCATTACTAAATACAGTACTCTAAGAAAGAAAAATAATAATTACTAGCGACGACGTTTCCTTACTCTTCCTGTCAAGGTACGACTCAAATGATAATCATGTTTCAACTTATCTGACAAATTACGTTCAGGTTCACATGTAATACTTCTTGGCTGACTCGCCCGCAAAATCTTATAATGCCTTATTCCATTAATATTCTTACACGCTAATACTTTCTCCACATCATACCATTCATCATTCGGAGACTCTGAAGAACCATTACAATCACCAACTAAAACAGAATCCCCCTTAACTAAATCTGTACAATCAATTGAATTATCAACAATCATCTCAGGAGTATTGATTTACATTATAGACCTACATTGTAAGACGAGAAGCCTTCAGTCGACACACATTTATTAGGAACGACTTGCTAAACAGGTTCATATCTAGGGTATCATCTTGGCTCAAATGCGACTTTGCTATGCTTTCAAGGACAGTTCATTTTCAGAGCTTTAGAGATAATCAAAACCTTTAGGCGTTTGCGGCCAGAGCTGTTGTCGTGGACAAGAATTAAAAACTCCTTGACCAAAGAGGATTAATGCTATACGTCGCTTCGCCAACTTAATGGAGCGATAGAGTTAAGGCGCCAGAGATTCTGAGAACGCTAACAGCTATCTTTCTACCAGACAGGCACACAATAAATTCATTACGCCGACATATGCGTCTGAGGCGAGGTCATGTTCTGTCCATGTTCAGAACCAGAACCTACCTCTTCGTCCAGGGACTGACGGCAGTTACGGGCCCCTAACAAGTGTTGCTAACGCACACCTATAAGCACAATGGTTAACATCGTGTGTGCGCTGGCATAAGACCCCTCGTTGGCCAGAAGGCTTATCTTCATAGCAAAAAATTACGATGATTTTTTTAAAATAGAAGGAAGATGTTCTAACACTTTAAGGGTGCAAACAGGCTTTAACAAAGTATTGCAAAAATACGACATATACTTCTGACTGCCTTGTGCAAATATTGTGCACTGCTCCATCAACTATTCTGAAATAATGTTTATCGGGTAACACATAATGTTCTAACTGCTCCTACATTTCCTAGAGATGTATGGCTGACTGCATGCGAACGGTACGTGGCAATTGGGTCCCCATTTGGATCCCGAACGTTTGGGCCCCGGGGTGCAGGCCCGCCTAGAGGGAGCAGGGGCAAATTCACATGGACCCGGCGACCTGTAGGGAGCCCGGACCGGTCATTTAATAACGTCCTGAAAAAGACTGACGAGCAAAAAGTCATCATCAGTTTCTCACACTTGTTAGGGGCCCGTAACTGCCCTTCTGCACAGGGGCCCGGAATTTCTCTCGGCGGGTCTACCGGGATGTTTAGATCTCTTACCAGTAGCGAATAGAAAAATTAAATCTTTTTAAAATGCTTATTCTTTACATTCTCATTCCAAAAATGCAAGTATTTAGATCA
>CM030836.1:11828691-11846191 GCA_018105865.1 Metaphire vulgaris
TGTCTCAAAGCGTTTTAAGAATGGAAAACTAGGAAAATAACCTTTTATGACCTTTTTTTTTGCTCGTCAAGAATTTTGAGATGTCAAACCTTGTCCCTTGAAACATTTCAAATGAGTTCATCAATGTCAATATTATATTAAACTAGAATAAACACTGCTTAAAGATGTAAAAATACAACAAACGTCATTGAAAAATGAAACAATTAAATGACATTAGCTTTTAACTCAAATAAAATGATGCATTGAATTTTCAGTTGTGCAGTCAGTGTTTTGCGCAAATGAACATTTTGCGCAATTAGTCGACCTGTCGTCTGTTTATAATATTAACGTGTACTGGTAACTCACCGTAAACTGATAATTGATTAGTCTAAATTGTCTCAACATGCCACCGACGACTTTTTGTTGTGCTGCAAAAGCCTCCAACAGCTGTGCAAAGTCGACTGATTGTCACGAGTTCATTTTGGATGTTTTTGTTTGGCTATGGATGACAGCCTATGATCTTTTATATAAACAATGGTGCAATAATCCACGTGTTAGCTCTTATATAAATTAATTTAATTTATTTAAAATGTTATCTGAACTTATTTCTTATGAATTTAATCATACACGAAGATGAGTTCAAACATTTTTTCTAGAAAAAAGAACTAAGTATAACTTTAAGATTTGTAATCGTTTTCAAAATTTTTGGTTTATTTTGTTCACGGTGTTCCGCATTTTAGGTAAGACAAATGAGTGATGGCGTTAAATCTGTATGCAACTAAAAATTGCCAGTCCAAAGGTACGGAGGCATACAAATGGACATAATCCTCCCATTTCCCGTTTTGATCGGTGGTTAGAAGATAATAAACCGTCGAAACAATGGTGTAAAGGCACTCATCTTTTTAGTCATACAGTAGATCAGCAATCTTAAAACGATGCAAGAGGCAATCATTTCTGAAGAACGCCGGTGGCCAAATGCATCCCCGGTCACTCGGTCAGAGTCCAACATTATGAGCCATACCATTAATTGAGGTCAGCTAAAAAAAAATATATTTGAGACATAGACTTTCTTAACATAGACTCATGGAGCATGCATTAAATTGCATTTCAATACTAAATCATTACTAATCCATGTCCAAACACTACTAACGTCTAACAATACAACATTCATGTATATCTCCGAAAATAAATTGCTTTAAAGAAACTAATAATTAAAAGTCTTTAAAAATTATTATTAGAAAAGGGAGGCCCCTAGATTTGTATTTTGAAGGGAGGCCCGGTACCGATGCACCACCTGGTACCGTGGTAAATCCGCCTCTGGAGGTGAGTCGCACAGTTCCAAAATGTTTGGGAAACCCTAACCTGTATTATTTTTGAAAATTAATCTTATTTCACAATAACGCAAGGAAATGGTATTCCGAACATTTTGCTCTGAAACCCCGTTAAGAATAGGCAATCTCTTAGTGACGGAGTGGCTATATCCTGGACTATGATCCTGGCGGTTAAGCGATTTTGTCGTACTCATAGGATTTTTAAGACGCGTAATAAAGGTATTGATTAATTTTTTTGATTGAAGATAATTTATTTCAAACTCAAACTCAAAGTACATTTACATATGCAGAACTAGTACAACTAAATAAGTAACATAATATGACCCTAATTTACAATGTAACAATGTAACACATAGTATGAGAGTTCATTGATAACATAGTAGATGAGTTCATCAGATCAATATAATATTAAATATTAGCTAAAATATATGAATAACAGCATAATAAACAATTAATAAGTGGAATTTCGATTGAAAACTATAAACTCATTAGGTATAACATTAATTATTATGTTGAATTTGCTACAATGTAATAAAAACAATTGAAATAATAGAGGGTCAATCAAATAAGTATAGTAGGTAAGAAAGTGGTAAAATGTTATGGGAAACATTTTAAAAAGATAATATTCAAGAAATTTCAATATCTAATTCTCATTTTATTTGATTTGGCAAAAATATGAATAAACCTGTCTAATATATTTGTCGTATTTCATTCAAATTGAATAAGAGCTTTTGTTTTGCCATTTGTTCAAACTCATAAGATATTTTAAAACTAACATTCACCAGATGGCCAAATGTTTTCAAAAATATTAGATGCTATGATTAGGGTTTCGACACGTTAAAACACCGCTGAAGTGGGCCGCGGTTCCGAAATGTTTGGGAAGCCCTGCTCTAAAGAGGATGCGTACACTGCAAATGGTCGAGAGGGTAGGCCTATAACGTGAATATGAATTCTTTTTGCGACAACTCGTTTCAATAGTCAGCTACTAAATATTCTCAGAGAACAACTTGAGAATTAATCGATGTCCAAAGCATTAGGATTTTTCCCGAATAGAGATGATTCAATATGAGAGTCGAACATACTTGAGCAGGATTTGCTGCATGCAGCGGTGGCATGGGAAGACTACTGTCTACTTACATAATTCCAAAGTGCAGAGGTTTCGTATAGCAGCACACTGTAGGCAGCTTCAATATGGATTTCTTTGGTTCGAGTGCGATTTAAAAAAATCAGACCATGTTTTGGTAATTTATGTCTTAGACAGCAGTTCAGATGTCTGTGTGATATTTATCAACTGCGTAAAATGAACAGCTAATGGTGCTTTTTCTCGACAGTCTTACGCACCGCATTCGTGTGATTGCGAGTACAGAGGTCCTGAATGATTTTGTAGGATTTCAGAAGTCCGACTTCGGCTATTCTTTTCGTCAAGAATTAGGCCTACTAATCAGAAGTTTAACAGAACGATAATTGTCACAGTAAGACATTACTCTCTATTTCTGTAGCAAGAGCTCAGAGGTATAGGTATAACCATGGCGATTTTTATGTGTAGTCAACTAAGTTGTTTTCCCAAATAGTTTATGTCATTGATGCGTCATTTATTTACTGTTACTGGTACACTGCGCCAAGCTTTCGGGCAGCGCTATAGAAATTTCGTGTTTACTTACTTACTGTTTATTTATAGAAAAGCCAGTTTTAAAATGTCGAGTCATAGGCTCGAAAATGATCGAAACGGTCGAAAGTTTGACGGAAAGAAAGTAAGTAAAATCTTGTAGGTTTATATAGCGCTTCCTTTACTCGTCAGTTTCCAAAAATGTCAGTTCAAAATGCACGCGAGAACATACCTTAGTTTGAAAATGTTTCGCGTGGACCACTCCCTCCGCCAATTGCACCTAATTCGAACATTGTACAGTATAGATATGATTAATTAAGCTGGTTCCATGTTGCAGATGTTCGACGGAGGTTTGTACATCGTCCTAGCGATGATTACGGCGATCGCAATCACCGTCCTTCTAAAGAAGAAGGACCAGAGCGGAAGAAACGGAAAACCTCTTCCGCCTTGTTTCCCTTCTCTGCCCATAGTGGGATCGCTACCCTACGTTGCTGGTGGACTGGAAGTCTTGCCGGAGCTGTTCATGAAAACTGCGGAGAAGTTGGGTCCTGTCTTCTCTTTCTACGCTGGGCCAAGGCAAGTGAAACTGTCGTGGCCCATGCAGAAATGCCTGCTTTCACGGAATCTGATGTCAGCTGAATCGAATTTATTAGCATCTATTATCTATTTAGCCTCGTCTATTATTTATTTTATATATGTATTTATTTATTTATTTATTTACTCTCGGTTTGTACATGCATCTGTTTTAAGTTGAAATAAATCATAATCAATCAATCAATCAATCAATCAATCAATCAATCAATCAATCAATCAATCAATCAATCAATTATCTATAGATTGTTTACGCTTTCAGACTTGCGCTGATTCTTAATGGGAAGAAGGCGATAGAGGACGCTGCTCTGAGGCACGCAGAACCTTTTGCTGATAAACCTGGATTCTGGACTGAAGCCCATATATTCAATCGTCGGCTGAAAGGTATTGCGAATAGTTTGGCTTGGTGCGCATATTCTTTGCTTTGAGAAGCGCTGAAATAGTTGCTCTAATCTGCTTTTTAGAATTTTTAATGCTTAAAAATTAGGGACCGAAAGACGACAGAGTGGTTAGGCGCTGGAGAGACGCGCTAATGAAACGGGATCTAGTCCCGCTGGAGGCTTACTGTCGACTCAGCATTCAATATAATAGAGGACGGTGGAAAAATGAGAAGCGGCGCTAAGCTGCGAGGTAGAACGTAGGTCTAGAGTTTGACTGGCTATAAACGGTACAACCCAGTTCCGCTGTGAATATTTCCACAACCTCTGGTTCGAATTGCATGAAATTTGTTGCATCTTTCCAGTATCATATCCTGAATACCGCCATTCAAGTGTTTCTTTATAAATCCAAAGTGTAGCGGTGACACTAGCGAAAACACTAAGGCCAGGTAGCTGAATATGGCAGTACGGTTTCAAATCGTTCTAAACACTACGGATGCTTCAATAAAGAAGTCGTATACCATCAATGTAGGCCTACAGGTGAGTTGCTTTAAAGGTGAAAACGAATGACGTTTCTTTTCAAGGTCTCGCATTCGCTCATTATACAGAAGCGTTCAAAAAGAATCACAGAGTAATTCTATCGGTTTTGAAAGAACTGGGTCACGGAATCGGTCAGGTAACGGAGGAACGAATTCTTGAGCAGGTCGACGATCTGTTTCGGGAATTCAGAAAACACGACGGTCAGGCATTCGATCCGAGACCGGTGCTGATCCCCGTTGCCACGGGCGCCGTCCTGAGCGTGCTGTTCGGCAGAAGGTTTCAGTTCTCCGGGACCGGTCACAGGAAAGTGGCCGACAATGCGTCCACTTTCGTGGAGAACATGGACGCGGCGATCGACGTAGCTCCGCTGGTGCGATTCCTACCGAAGTTCCGCAAAAAGATTGCCAAGATGGCGAGCAGCAGCGACGATCTTATGCAGGGCCTGGACGACGGCGTCCGGTTCTGCAAAGAAGCTCCGGACGCCGAGCTTTCGTTGGTGAAGCGATTCCTGGAGATCGAAGGCCCCGGCTACGATCACGAAGATCTTCTGTACAGCCTCAGGGACTTCTGTCTGGGTGGAACCGGAACGGTGGCGTCGACGATTCTGTGGGCGCTGTTGGAACTGGCGAACCATCCGCAGATACAGCGTCGAATTCACCAGGAGGTCGACGAAATGCTGCCCGGAGATCGGGCTCCCCTTCTCTCCGATCGACCGCGGCTGCCGTACGTCGAGGCCGTGCTGCTGGAGGTGATGAGGCGTCACACGATGGTTCCTCTCTCGCTGCCCCATGCGACTCTACGCGACACGGAAACGTGCGGTTACTTCGTGCCTAAAGGCTGCCTGGTAAGTCGTTTCTTCTCGAGTAGTCTATGCGTCCAATTATCCCAGAAAAAAAACTTACCGAATAGATATTTTCCATTCAATGTGGTCGTTGAATGGCAAGACTGACATATGTGGTGGTTCATTGGGGCGTGAAACGGGACCTGAGAAATATTGACAATGACATTTTCACAGAAATACATTGGGAGAAATGTCGAACATAATAAAGGTCTCATTATGGCAATTTCCAAATTCGGTATCATTATCGTTCAGTGGTTTAGTTTACACTGAAGACGTAGGCTTGTAGACCTTCACACTACCCTAATAATCGAGAGCGACTTTCGGTGGAGATTGACAAATATTTGTCTTTGGATGTCCGACTCGCTCTTGCTTGAAAACTTTCGGTCTGGTGGTTCGAATCCAATTGCTCCTCCTCCGCTGGCTGCCTATTTCCGTCCGCATTGGATTTAAAATTCTCATTTTTTAAATTCTCTATGTGACAGGCTCAGACCTGTCTCTCTCCAAGAGTAAATTTCGAATAAACAGAAAACATAAATCACGCTATACATAATTGTTTTGCAAGCTGTCTTTACATTTTTATCGTTGACTATGCAACCTACAAAGAGGTTAGAATTTGGCGACAATCCTGTAGGCGGGCCTTGCTCAAGCACTGAAAGCCAAACCTCTTCTTTCCCCCTCAACGACCCGTCCGGGACCAACTGCAGCCGACGCCCGGTTTTATTCCTGCAGAGCCATTCTCAGAAGTGATTGCATCATGGCAATGTCATTCTACTGAATGATATGGTTCTAACCATCTCAATCAGTGAATTCAGACTGTGTGCGCTCTTGAGATCATGGGCGTAAACTTGGAAGAAATAATGTAGGTGAATCCCCATTCCTTCCTCTTCCCTATTGTAGCTCTCAAAAAGTGCGGGAGGGGCTCGCGTCTCGAGGTCTAGGTTACGCCAATGCTCAAGAGGACTGAGATTTAGAGATTCAGCTATTCATGCGTTAAGAACATAAATTTACAAGTTTCAGGATTTTATTATAGGCTCATGCTAGATTTAGATGCTCGTAAGGCCTTTTTAACCTTCTGGAGCCTGGGATATTTCCAATGTCACCACATGACGAGTACGTCATTCAGCGTGTGGGCAGAGTTGCGTTAGTTATAGACGAAAACAACTGCTCCTCATTGCATGCCTTGGAGGTTAGGCTAAAACTTAACTACTGTATGTTAAGCTTAACTGATGTCGGATTTTGTTTTCACTTTAAGTAGGCTTTAAAGAAATGCTTTGAGTTGTTTCAGTCTATATTGTTTATCACGCCATCGGCTGCTTCTTTGCTTTATTCACAGATAGTTTGTTCAAAAAGTCCATAGCACGCAGACAATCTAAACAGACGAAAATCAATATCAGCAAATCGAAAGCTCTAGCATAATAGAATTTGTTGTTTCGTTTTCGGATGGTGGTGACAGGTGGGCATGATGATTTAGCGACGTCTGCGTTCGGTCTATTTATTGTCAGACCTGGTTGGCGCCGTCGTTTGTACATTCCCACCATCAAAGCGCCTTTGTCGCCTTATTGGCGGAATTCTTTCTATGTGCACCGGCGACTGAATCACATCGCCGTCGTTAATTAAACACGGAATGCGTTTCTGTAAATCTGCGAATGACGAAGAACCGATATACGAGCAAAGAAGAACCAGCAGAAGCAAACGATTCTAACTCAAAAAGCAAGTTTGAGAACCAGATCTGTAGGACATTAATCACAGCGTATAGAAGGTTTTTCTCCCGTAGCCGTGCACATCTGTACCGCCAGATGTTGTTTTGAGAAAATCCAACGTCACGTAGGCCTACTGCTTAGTGAAAAATAAATGAACATTCAGTCAATTTGTTACAGTTTGCGACTGAAAATAAGTAAGTAATTTTTTGTAGTACGCGTGCGCATGAAATTTATCGTGTGCAAAATTGTACATATACAATCAACTTCTGTGCAGTAAGAACGTGCATGACACGAAAGCAATGGAAACAATGTTCAACAATTGTGTGCGCTCCATATTTTCTTTTGTGTGCGCTTGCCTTGCGACCTCTGTGCGCGCGCACACGCGCACAGCTTAGAGGGAACATTGCACTTAAGGCTGTGCCGATGATTTGGCGTGAACGGAAATATTATGTGACAGACTGTTATTGTTTTGACTCGTAGTAGTAGTAGTAGTAGTAGTAGTAGAACATTGCACTGGTAAGGCTGTGCCGATGATTTGGCGTGAACGGAAATATTATGTGACAGACTGTTATTGTTTTGACTCGTAGTAGTAGTAGTAGTAGTAGTAGTAGTAGTAGTAGTAGTAGTAGTAGTAGTAGTAGTAGTAGTAGTAGTAGTAGTAGTAGTAGACTTCTTTAGCGCCATTGTAGTAGTACATCTGCACCAGTCGATGGTCGCTTCAGTGAATAATCGTAGTCGTGATCTTGTCAGTGGAACTAATTTTCGTATGTCTGGCTTCTCTACCAAAAACAAAAGTCAATTGAATATCTGAGTCTACCTCCAGCAATGAGACCCGTACCACGTGACGAGTCTTCCAATTATTCCAAAACCACCAGACGACCATAGACTATGGATGAACCAGATGAAGACGCTTCGGTGCTGGCATTTGGCAGTTACAGTGCTCCGGACTTTGAACCGTCTTCATCAGGTTCTCCACATCATCTCATAGCGCAATCTGAGTTAAATGATCTGGTCAGAGATATGCGTCTTTCAAAAACGAGAGCGAAATCTTTGGTTTCGACACTGCAATGCCTTTCAGATCTCCACAGATATATCCAGCTGTATATTTGCTGTAATGGATGTGTATCAGCAACACTTCCACGTTATTGTATTTTTCTTCTTTCGTGTGTTCTGCATAGACAGCAGGTACTGAAGGGTGAACTTTGCCAGTATGTCTAAGAACAGCTCTGGGGCTTAAAGTTAACGAATCAATAAAGAGACGCCACTCTTACGAGTCTGGTTACGACCCAAAACAGAGCGCAATATAAAGATGCTAAGTACTGTTGTTTCATCTGTGAACGGGACAGCCGTGCCAGATAGTCACATTACTCGATTACAGAGTTGGCCACTCAGAGAAAAATTTGTTCCAGGGCAGAAAATGTGTCACGTGAACCCCTTGTCGACCCGACAAAGATTTATTTGCCTTCTCTTCGCATACACTTGGGACTTATGAAGAACTTTTTAAAAGTTCTGTTTTGAGCAAGGAAGGTTGTGAGAAAGAGTTAACGCTATTAAATATGTCATTTCGGATAAACGGTTAACTGTCTATTTCTCATAGTGGGCCTACCCACGTGATGCAGCAAAACCGAAATTATATTTTTGCACACCCACCGGCACACGGCACCTATATCACAATCACCATAGTCTTTTCATAATGTAGAACTTTGACAAAAACTGTTGTGGTTGCTGTGCAATGTATAATAATAATAATAATAATAATAATAATAATAATAATAATAATAATAATAATAATAATAATAATAATAATAATAATTGGTCATTTCTGTTGAGGGCGGTAATGTGACACGTAGGAACGTTTGGAATTAAACAAGATCTTACCTCAATCAGCCTTGAGTTTTTTCAAATGAAGCTGTTTCTTTTGTACTAGAGCCAGTATTTGAACCCACTAAGCTACCCCAACGTGAATGAAAGCCAATGGAATTATTTAGAACCGTTTGGTGATTTATTTATTTTGGTGATTTACTCAAACAATCCCATACAATTTAATTTAAGCAGCACCATCTAAGACAGGCATGTTTAATAGACCGTATTCTTGAATTTTGGAACATTTTATACTGTACGTCCCATCCCTTTATATATTGCAGTGGTTCCTAACCTTTTGTGATCGCGTGCACTTGAAACAAGTATTACAGAGCGAAGAACCCTCTACAAGCCTGTCTTATATTAGGACAAAAGCTTATGCTCCGTAATATATTGAAAAATTATGAACTGCAACATACTTCTGTCCCAGATTGTGCACATGCCAGTAAGCGGAATTTTCTTTTACAATTTCCAATTCAGTAAAAACATTTCTACAGTATCTGTACAGAGTAAATTGTAATAGAAGTCCTTAAAACAGTTTTTATTTCCGGATTATTCTGCGTAACCTCACAACACATCCTTCAAGTACACCCAAGAGGTACACGTACCCAGTGTCGGCTCCACCGGGGGGGTCAGGGGGGCCCGTGCCCCTATTGAGTGTCTGCCCCCCCAGTGACCCCCCAGTTGGGACCCCATACTTAATGCTAAATACATTAAACAACAAATTGTTGGCCCCCCATGATTAGAAGTTGCCACCCCAACGGCCCCCCCACTTGCCAAGTCCTAGAGCCGCCACTGCACGTACCCATGGTTAAGAAACACCGATATATTAGGCCTACCTGTTAGCCCAAAACTGTCCTCTTTCAGTACCGCTGCTTATGCTTTTAGGTACTGATGAACATATACAGCTGTCATATGGACCCAAAAGTGTGGCAAGATCCGGAGAATTTCAGACCAGAGCGGTTTCTAGACGAGGAGAACAACGTCATTCACCGGGATAAAATAATGGCATTCGGTGTTGGTAAGTAAGTACTATAAGCAGAATTACAGATTCCCGAAAGCACAGTACGGTAAGTTTGCATTGAGAAAAGGCTGCGTGCTCCATCCATGTTCATAAGTTTGCGACCGTTTTAATCAACGCAGTGCAGCTTCAACTAATTTGGTTTAGAGTCAGTAGCGTGCAGGGGCGGAAGCGATGACCCCGGGCATCTACCATGCAGATCAGGGTTATTTCTAGGATTATCAATTGGGGGTGTTGACATATTCTGGGGGTCCCTTCCCTCCCCTTATGGCAAGCGATAACGTCTTAGCTGCATCATAATTAGGGAGTGTTGCCCTCAGATTTGGGGGTTGGGATTGAGGTGTTAGGGGTGTAAACATATCTCTGCGCCAAATGGGGCATCCAAATAAGAGGTGAAGTATGGGTAAGTGTTATTGTAAACTGTAAGAAAATCGAGACGACGAATATATATTCTTAAATCCGTTTGTATGGAAATCAATGTAAGAGGATGACCGACGTTTTTTTGCTCCTCAATACTTTAATTAGGATTTTGTACGTTGGACTACATGGTCCCGGGCATCAACCAGCCCCTACACGCCACTGGTTACGGTTCGCACGTAGCTATCACAACACGCAGTGGTGTAGCCAAGGGGGGGGGGTTAAAACCCCTTGGCTGCCGAAAAATATTTTAAATGAGTTTCTATGCATTTTAAATTTGGGACGCGATTTTTGGGTCAACCCTCCACCCCTAGGCTACTTCGCTATAGAATGCAACGGAAGGAAAAAATTAAATATAGAGATGATGAGCTGACCATGTTTTGCTTGTCAAGATTTTTCCGAAGTTGGTCACGGTCAAAACCAAAGACCAAACCCCCTTCTGAAAATCCTGACTACGCCACTGACAACACAAACAACCTACAACTAAACTTAATCTCTAGTCTATCAACTTAAACTGAGCGACCGCGCCATGATGAGTCGACTAACGACTTTATTTTCAAGCAGCCGTCGACGAATGCCACGAATGCCTGAATTTCTGACGATCGCCGATTCGTTGACTGACTCCCCCCCCCCGTTTTCCATTTTAGGCAAGCGTACGTGCATAGCCGAGCTCCTGGGTCGGCAGGAGCTCTTTCTTTTCCTGACGAGCATTGTCCAGAACTTCAACGTTCGACCACCGAACGGCCAACGTTCGGTCACTGCCGAGGAAGATCGCGGTCTTACGGTGACTCCGTTAGAGTTCAAGGTGTGCATCACCGAGAGAAGAAAGAATCCAATGGCGTCGAATGGGAAATGAAGAGTGTTCGTGGCATTGTCTGACCACACGGGTAGACACATCGCATACACAGCCTAGTTACTCACAAATGCATGCGTACAGCCCTGTGTCTACAATATAATATATATGTATATATACTGTATATATACTGTATATATATATATATGAGCAACTATGTGATATGCGTTATATATATATGCATATATACATGCGTATATACAGTAAAGTAATATATATATATATATATATACACATACATAGTACAGTATAGCCTTCGTCATGGCCAGAAGTATGCTTCTAACAGCAATGTTCTTATGGAATTTTTATCGGCATTTCCTAGATCTCTCTTTCGTCGTCGTCCACTCTGCTTTGTTTTGAGGTATACGGCTATACGCCTCACTTAAGTTATATTACACAATGCGCCAGGGACTGACAACATTATGAATATACGCCTAGTCTATTCTCTCTCTCTCTCTCTCTCTCTCGTAATTTTGAGAACTTAACTTGCATATTAGTATGGTTCTACTGAAACATTTTTGGATCCAGAAAAAAGTTATAAAAGTCAGTTGACGCAATCAATAATAATAATAATTTACTTACTGAGACAATTAAAAATAACCACACTTGCATGTAGGCCTACATGTATATATCATGTATTTTTTAGGCTGCAAGAAGACACTACTTTAAAATACTCTGAAGGGATATTGCCAGAACTTTTAGAGTCAGTAATAGATCAACCCAGTGTTTTATTCCAGACTCCTGGCCTTTGGGAGGGATTGACTTGGCTTGGCTGGAGGGGAAGAGACAGTTCAATGCAAAATTTTGTATCAGTGCTGGGATTTTTAGGGGATTTTGTGGTTTGGGTGGGTGGGGAAACCCCCTAACAGGCCGAAATAAAACACGGAATTAATGGATTCAGAATTTTTGTACAACGCTTTGATATATTAATTGAGTTATATACATAGAAGTGTAAAAATTCTTAGATTACTCTCTTGGAGTAGGACCTTAAATTTGCCGGATTCAGACCAAATGACCCATTTTCCCACGCATAGAAGAGCTTGACTTAAAATCCACTTTCAACACGGGCCTACCATGCTTTCCTTCGTCGATCGCATACAGAACCACCGATTATAATTCAGTTTTTAAACTATAATTATTAACTTCAGGCACAACATGTAAAGTCATTTGTTGGATTTCATTAGACAAATATAATCAAACATAGTGCAACTGATCGGTTGTTATTACGCGTACTATTTTCTGGACATGCGTACCGATGTCTATATGTGGAGGCAATTAAACCAACAGCAGTTAGTTGACTTCAGTCAGTAAATAAGATTTCTCAACTAACAACGCTGCGACCATGGACGCCAGAATCATAGAGTAATGGCTCAAATTGCGTGAGACGACGACGGTATTTCTTGGCTGGTGCCGAGTAAAACCGCTACAAAACATCTCAAGAATGCTGCTTTCAATTTAATAGACTTGAAATCGACAACAAAATACGTGTTGTTCTCTCATTGATGAATTCCTGATATTGTTTTTTTAACCGTTTCTGATGTTATTTGTGCATGCTTCTTGCGTTTAATGGCTGACATTATTGATGTATTTTATGATCCGCTAATGCCAGCAACATATATGGACAAGACAAACAACAGCTTATCCAAAACAAGCAGAAAATTTTACATTGCATTGCGTTGTCCGCTTGTGACTGAGGCAAGACATTTTGCATAATTCGCTAATGCATTATACTGTACTCTGACTTGTCATTATCTAAATATTCTGCAATTATTGTAACTTCATTTGATGTAACTGCACCTTATATAATTTGTTTAGAATTGTGATCATATGACACAGTTTGTTGTTTTCTACTATTTATGCGCTAAATTTTCTTTAGACCTAATTAATTAAGTAGGGAATCATTTTACACATAGATCAGTGGTTCTCAGGCCCCTTTGCCTCGCGGACCATTTTTGAAGATCAAAGATTTCTCGCCGACCACCTGAAAATTGAGAAAAATCATGACAAGCAAAATAAGGTCATCGCGTGTGATCTTCGTCCCTCGCCAGTGCCCCAACAAGCAAAACGGTCGTCACCTTACTTAATTGTGCTGCTTACTCTAAAAATATGTCTTTTTATTATCGTTTTTTTCTAGAATAATTGCCGCGGACCACTAGACCCTCTCTCACGGACCACTTTTGGTTCGCGGTTCGTTGAGAACCACTGATCTAGATGACTCATAGAGCCTCTGGGTGAGTGTGAGCTAAACCCTTTCTGGTAGATTTAAAAACGAACCCGTAGAAGCACAATATTTGAAAAAATCGAGCTTACTGGAGTTAATTAGCTTTGGCGAGAAGCATAATAAGTGGAGTCATTTGGTTACGATTTAACGCAGTTTGGTTTCTACGCGGATATCTTGGCGAAAACCTTGCCAAACAAATATAGTATCTAAGATTCGAGCGAACCATGTGGAAACAGCAGCAAAATGTGAAAAAGACGTGAGATCTACATGCAGTTGATAAAGACGACTTATATCACATTTATGAGTTAATGTTGTAGTCTAAGCCAACAGTTAAGATTTGCCGAATGCGAAAACTTTTGTCTAGATGAAAGATAAGGTCTTGCGAACAATGCAGGGATGTCTGGAGATAATCGACTAGATCAGATAATTTCTATAGCGCCCGCATTGTATTGCGCTGGGTATCAGTTGATGGTCGTATGAAGTTGATCGAAATCGTTGATCAGCCCCGTGTGCACGGCACTTAGTCAATCGAATTTCAAAGATCAGTAAATAAGGGGCCGTCCATAAATGACGTCATGCGATTTTGGCAGTTTTTTACCCTCCCCTCGTCACAAGTCGTCACAAATATTTGAACCCCTCCCTCTAAGTGCGTGACGTCATTTATGGATGGTCCCTAAGTGATAAAATTAGGTTTGGGTAATTTCTGCGCATTGTCGAGGCGATCTCATTCAATCAAAGAAGAAGCAATTAATTTTTATGTCTACGTGAATCAAGAAAAATATTTTTAAAATCCGATAGAAAATCAACGAATGCAGTGACTGGGAATAGTCATGCCGCAACTGTGACATCAGCAGTGGCATAGCGTGACTTTTGAGGGCCGGGGGGGGCATCTTTGACATGGAGGCCCAGAGTTTCGACGAGCTGACGAGCAAAAAAAATCGTCTCCACCTTTTTAACCCTGACGAGCAAAAAAAAGTCCTCACCACATCATACATCATTTCTAGGGTTAGGGTTAAGTTTAAGTTAGGGTTAACCCTAACCTAACCATAGCTTAGACCCCTCTTCGCCCCCCCCCCGCCCGGGGCCCGGACGGCTGTCAACAAAGTGCCGCCTCCCGCCCCCCCTAGTTACGCCACTGGACATCATGTTCGATGTTCAGACATTGTCCTGTCGAAATCTGAACAGTCGTTTGCTACAACAGCCATTCCAGTTCATACGTTGACATTTGTCGCCACTGCGCTTCCGGGCTGCGATAGGCGCCTTGTCTCAACTGCGGCGGCGGCGGCGGCACTGCCTAGGAGTGCCGCTGCCGCCGGATAGCGCTCGTTGCGTGGACAGCACAGCGCCAGCAACAAATCGCGTCCGGCTTTAGTTCTGAAGACATACACTAGAGGGTTGACCACACAGCTCGACACCGCCAACAGGACGAACAACACCTCGTAATCTCTGATCCAGGCGCCGATGACGCACCCGATGACGTCAACGGCGTCGTTGAAGACGTCGACGAAGAACGGCATCCAACAGGCGACGAAAGTCGACGTCATCACCAGGCCCGTCTTGGCCGCCTTCCAGTCCTCCTTGTAGAACACGAGCGCCGCACACGAGCTCCCGGCGCTGCTGCGTCTGCGCACGAGGTTACGACTGGACGCGGTGACGTCGGACGGACGACGAGGGTACGTCCGGTCCACGATCGTCACGTGGTCGCTCACGCCGGAAGTGGCGCTGTTGCGTCTCGCCTGGGCGGCGGTTCGTCGGGCCGCCTTCGAAACGCTCGTGTAGACAAAGACCATGAACAGAAGCGGCAGGACGAAGAACACGACGACGACGCCGACGACGACCGTCCGATCTAGCCACGTCTGACCGGCCGAGTGGGGCAGACACAGGCCGCGCGTCCTGTGGTAGCGTACGCCGTCGTTCCAGTCGAACAGCAGCGGCAGGGCCGATACGGCGACCGACGTCGTCCACGTCCCAGCGATCATCGTCCATGCCCTGGTCGACGTGATGTGGTTGGCGTAGTGCAGCGGTCTGTGGACGGCGTAGAATCGATCGACGGCGATCAACACTGCTGCACCGATGCTGGCGGAAATCGACGACAGTGTCGTCAGGGCGCTGATCTTGCAGAAGGCCGGACTGAAGGGACCGACCGGAGCGCCTCCTTCGTTCTTCCTCTCGTCCTCGTTTTCCTTCCGTCCGTTTTCCGCGAGTGCCGAGTACAGGACGACCGGTAAGACCGCCGACGACAGGAACCCGTTGGCGGCCGCCAGGTTGAGGACGAAACGGTTGGAGATGGTTATGAACGACCGTTTTCGGTTGAAAACGTGAAAGATGACGAACACTAGAAAGTTGGACGCGAGACCGAAAACGATGAGGACGACGGACAGCCAGACGACAATCTGTCGCCGGAGGATGACGTCATGCTGTCTGGCAGACGACTCAGTCGAACCGTTTCTCCAAGCTGACAGATTCTCCAGTCGTTCTGTACATCGAACGTTAAGCATCTTGCAACCAACAGACTCTGACTCTCTCTCTCCCCTCTCCTCTCCTCTCTAGCTCTCTCTCTCACTCTCTGCAGCCTCTTAGGTAGTGCTGTCTATCTATCTATCTATCTATCTATCTATCTATCTATCTATCTATCTATCTATCTATCTATCTATCTATCTATCTATCTATCTATCTATCTATCTATCTATCTATCTATCTATCTATCTATCTGTCTGTCTGTCTGTCTGTCTGTCTGTCTGTCTGTCTGTCTATCTATCTATCTATCTATCTATCTATCTATCTATCTATCTATCTATCTATCTATCTATCTATCTATCTATCTATCTATCTATCTATCTATCTATCTATCTATCTCTATCTCTATCTATCTCTCTATTCTATCTCTCTATCTATCTATTGCTTCTGTTTCTATCTATCTATCTATCTATCTATCTGTCTGTGTGATCTGTCTGTCTGTCTGTCTATTGTGGTCCACACTTGTTTCACTCTACTCTGTGGATAATTGTGGTCCACACACGGCGCCTGTCAACAACAAAACAGATCAGAAATATTAATATGGCTCAGAAAAACAAATACTAGAAATCACGCACATACAAAATCCATCATCATACAATGATATTTCCTAAGATCTGCAGAAAGATCTTCCTCCTTTATAATAATATATGGCTCACTGATTTTTTAAAGAAGCGAGAGTAAAGATGGAAAAGTATGTTTCATGCAGTACTTGAAACGAAGATAAAAATAGCTTTCAGTAATAGTTACAGTACATTAGACAAACTTTTTTTGCTTCAGCCTGCAGTTGGAAGATGAGTGACATTTTAGTTAGGCATAGGCCTATACTAACTTCAGAAAACTTAAGTTACCTTTAGATAAATTGAAATAAGAAAGGGTAACGAACATGTTATATCAGCCGAAAAGAGCTATCCATGCTTTGGTATATCATATTGACGTTATGACAAAAAGATAGACTGCTTACTCTGTTATTTATTGATCATTAGAAAAATAATGAAATAAATAAGGTATATAAACATTTGGTGGAATTTTTGTCAAGTCTATCTACAGTAAGTAATGTGGTTGATCCGTCTTTCGATCTAAAGGTTGATCCATCTTTCGATCTAAACAGAGTTGAGTTTTGACAAATTATTTCATTCGGCATTGTCAAATTGTTTTAATGTTTGGCATGACGCTGCTTTGAGTTTTGACAAGACTTGATAATATTTCGAAAAAGCTTTCTCTCTCTCTATCAGTGGCGGCTCTAGGATTTGGCAAGTGCATTGTCAAATTGTTTTTAATGTATGTTTGGGTCCCACTCTCTCTCTCTCTCAATAGGGGGCTCTCTCTCTCTCTGGAGCCACTCTATCTCTATCTCTCTTCTCTATATATATATATATATATATATATATATATATATATATTCAAATATTGGCATAACTCAAATAGCATCATGCAGTCAGCTTGCGGAGAATAATCCGAACGCATATGGGTCAAATATCATTGCATCAACAAATGTGTTCAGCATCATGATGGTCCTATCGGCGTGAATGGTGTAGGCCTAGATCCAGGGCATAATTCTTATAGAACTCGTGCCTAAATATCTTACTGTTAACTGTCCAATTCACAGCAGACGATTTTAATCTGATACAGACTGGCCCTGAAAACGG
>CM030836.1:11848691-11851191 GCA_018105865.1 Metaphire vulgaris
CTACTACTACTACTACTACTGCTACTTCTGTTGTCTAAGAAACTACTACTACTGACTACTACTACTACTACTACTACTACTACTACTACTACTACTTTACTACTTACTACTACTACTACAAATTACGTAAACAATAATAATAATAATAATAATAATAATAATAATAATAATAATAATAATAATAATAATAATAATAATAATAATAATAATAATAATAATAATGTTTAAAGTGGTTCCAGAGAGTTTGCTCTGTGTCTGCTTCCTGCAGACGACTGCAAAACGTGGAAATGCGACATCCTGGAGCAGTAAATTGCGGCCAAAGCGATAACAGAAGTAGGCCTAGAGACATTATGGTAATTATTGCTCGACGATGTAACTGAGAAAACTGTAGATAAACATCGGGACCGATGTTCATTTATGATGGCAGTAATTGTATGGCAAACACCGATAAGCGTTGTCCTCTCGCGAAGACTGATAAGAATTTGCCGGACTATACGGACAGCAACAACGCCGCCATTGACTGGATTTCCATTTTCCGGCGGAAGTTCTATTGAGGTTCTTTGACATCGCGGTCCGTTTCAAACGCCTCTCCGACAGCCTGTCTGAACGACCCGTCAACTGGATAGGATTTCACGGCACTAACACGGCCGGCGGCGGGCACTGGGTGTCATTACAACTAGGGCATTGGGGGCCATCCATAAATAACGTCACGCGATTTTTTTGGCTTTTGATCGCCCTTCGTCACACGTCGTCACAAAAAGTCAGACCCCTCAAATATGACACCACAACGCGTTAACCACCGCCCCTCTTCTCGTCTTTCGGGTCGCCACATAAAAATTTTATTTATTATGTTACGTCACATTTCTGGAACCCCTCGTCACAAGTGTTTGAACCCACCCTAAGTGCGTGACGTCATTTATGGACAGTCCCTTGCTTCTGGTTGATGTTTATTTAGTTCATTGTTAACAGAGCGCTACATAAATTAGGAATATACATTTTGCCAATATATAGACTACGCTATACGCTAACTGACTGCAGAAATTTTGGAAGAAACTCGACCATTTCGCTGCTTACTGGTGAATCAACACGGTCAACTGGAACCACGTCAACGTTACCGGCAGAGGCTGAGCATTCGAGCTAAATACGAGTGAGTAAAAAAGTAAGTACAATCTCGTGGATTTATATAGCCCTTTTGAGAGCAGCACAACAACAGCTGCTTATTCGTATGCCCTCAGCCTTTCTTAAAATAGCCATGGGAAAGGTGAATGATCAGCCAGACTATGGTCAATATATCCGAAATGCAGTGAGGTTAGGTTGTTTTGACTATGGAGGAAATGATTCAAGAAGCATGAACGATTTGAGCTTAGATCTGGAGACATGAGGAGATAATACAGTAATTATGGGAATTGAGGATTCAGATTTTGTTTGTTTGACAATGTCAAAGACTGCGGAGGGAAGCTGAAAACAAGTTCCAAAGTTCAGGTGCGGCGTATGAGAAGGCACGGTTGCAGATTTTCAGAGATGATTGATTTAGCGGACGTGAAAGAGTAAGATGAGATGATGATCGCGTGAGTCGAGGAGGCTGAGGTGTTAACAGTGTTCTAAGGCAGACAGGTTTTGATGACTGAAGTGAGCTATATGTAGGTGTTATTATCTTATATTGGATACGTTCAGTTATTTTAAGCCAGTGTAATGATTTTAGTATGGATGAAATATGCGAGAACTTAGGTGACTTAGTAACAGCGCGAGAGAGTCCATTTTGAATTGAATGTAATTTATTGATGGAGGCTTTGGGAAGGTTATAGTAGAGGGAGTTACAGTAATCTAATTTGAAGTGGACTATTGAGGTGGCGATTGTGGAGGCAGTTTTGGTATCGAGGCAAGGACGTAGGCGACGAAGGTCACGAATATGAACATAGCAGGCTCTTGAGATTTGAGAGATTTGTTATTCGAAGTTTAGAGAAGAATCAAATTTGAATCCGAGATTTTTGCAGTTGAAGAAGGTTATTATAGTGTCAGGAGCCAAAACTAGCTTAGGATTGTCAATTTTTGAGTTGTTGAGGTAGTCAAATTAAAAGAAACTCTGTCTTAGATGGGTTCAGAGCAAGGAAAAGGGTTAAATTGAGCCGGATCTCGATCCGGGACGTCTGGCAAGAGATTCGGTGCGTCTGGCATCAGATCCGGAATGTACATTTCGTTGTGATCTTTCATTGTTTACTTTAGCACTTTGCATGCACGGGAAAGACAAGAAAACGTGAACTGTACTCTAAATATTCGCTTAAAGCGAATAAAAAAGTTGTCAAGAAATTTTGCGTCCGGAGGAAAAATAAGGAGATCCGGAACCTTTGAAAAAGTAATTTAACCACTGGCAAGGATATAACGTGTAGATGACATCCATGCAGAGATTGACAAAAACTCTGTTTCAAACTCAATGAAAGATGTGTTAAATGCAGGAAGTGAAAAGGAAAGGAGTAGCTGAATGTCATCAGCATAGAGTTGA